>SNQJ01S0260817.1:0-12246 GCA_010110895.2 Picea sitchensis
TTAGATGAAGTATGGTTTCGAGAGATGATGCAGCTGATGGTGATGGTGATGCTCATGATCTAGTCATGAAATAGTCTAGATGACTATATTGATGCTACCAGGTAAATGGTATTTTTTTGTGCTCAAGTCCATTACCTGTAATACCTCCCTAGCTAGGAGGGAGTGTTAATATTATGGTAGATGTGGGAGGTATTTACCTCCATGTGTGAACTTGACGAGAATAGAAGACTCCGGAAAGCAAGAGAAAACCCTAATGAGTTGGCCAATAACCCTAAAAGTCTTGTCGGCTCAAGAAGATAATTTATATTAGGTTATTAGCCTCCAAGAGAAGAAGTCGGCCAAAAATAATATTAATATACTGAACAAACACATATCTAGAAGGAGAAGTCGACCCCATCAAATCTGGCAGAACCAGTATAAATACAGGGCGCCAGTTCTCATTTGACAGCATCTCAGAATTGCAGTTCCCAGTTTGGTGCGCACGTGTGGAGGAGAGCTGCAGGTGCAACTGCTGCAGCTAGCAGTTTTCAGTATTGGCTTCACTATCTCTTGGCTAGGGTTTGGACTATCTGATCATCTCTTTGTGATGCGCTATCCTTGGGGAAAGGTGCGCTACCCTTTGTTTGGCTATCTAGCTTAGGGTTTGCTTCCAGAGGAATTCTCAGTCAAGGTTAAGGTGCTCGGAGAGTGGCTTCGGCCTATGGTTGGGTGATGAGGGTATCGTCAATGGTAAAACGAACACACCATCTTCTATATTCTAACACACGCTCTCATCCAAGGCAAATTCCATCTTTTGATTGAGGTTTCTACTTTCAAATGAGATGATTCCATCTCATTCCAAGATTGAAAACGTGAGTTACCAAAATGATAGTGAGTGTCAAAAGAGGAATGCGTGAGCTTCACTTGGAATGTGGGGGAGTGAGTGTATCACACTTTTGGGTGACGTGGATGGAAAAGAGAAGGCGTACGGGTGAAAGGAAAGGGACCCACGCCTCATTCAATGGTGAATTTTCAACTTAAGTGGAGTTTCCAAAAAATGTGAGGTAAAGCGTATGCGTGAGGTACGTGTGGTAAGGAGGGACATGTGGGTAGAGTGTGGATGGCACACTCTCAAAAGGTAAGCGACTGGTGGCGGATGGTATGAGTTGGAAAAGGGACCCATGCCTCTATTAAAGAAGAATTTCAACATTTACGTGGGAGTGGGAGTGAGAGTGGGGACGCATATCCTCAAAGAAATGCATGGGTTAAGGTGAGGTGTGTGAGGTGCATGTGGTAGGAGTGTGGTGTGTAAGGAGGAAGGGCGTTGAGTGAAAGGAAAAGGGACACCACTTTTGTTAAAGGGAGTTTCCATAACATACGTGGGGAGGGGGACGTATCACCCAAAGTGGGGGAATTAAATTAAAATTTAATTAAATGAATGGGTAAAGGGTTAGGAAAGGGTTAGGTGGGTTAGGTGGGTTCTTTCATCATTTTAATCACACTAACTTCATTGTTTTTGGTCTATTATTACAAAATTGGCATTTGCCCATGTCCTGGGTTTGGCAATTAAAATCGTCGTTTTTCGAAAAAACTCCTAAGTGGACAAAAAACCTAGCAAAACTTGTTCGACTGAGTTGAAACTTGGTCCATGAGTGTAGGGGGTCTCATTAGCTTTCTTTTGAGTACAAATACACCTATCATAAATCCTGGGACATAAGTTTTACATTAAATACCCAGAATTAATTAATTCCGAACCTTAAAAAAAACCTGGCTATACTTGACAGAATTCCGTGAAATTTCACGTGTTGTCTTACATGGTCATTGACAACATTCATAAACACTAGCTACCTAGGAATGACTTCATTAAAATGCCTTTCACCACTATGGAAGATTTATTGGGTGGGAGTGAAAAACTCAAGGGAGATTAACCCAGCCGGTTAGGCCGCATTAACCTCCTGAGGATAAAAAACACTCGGTGAAAGAAATTCTCCTAATTAAGAAACCTTAAGGCAATTGACCTAACCATGATCCATGTAGACCTATTACAATATTAGCCCACGCAGGGGTGCGGAAATCCCGCTTACAAAACTGTGTGCTTGAGCAAAAATTTCTCTGTAGAACCAAATAGTCTTCGACATGTTTGCATCTATTGATGTATATCTTCATGGTACATGGAGTTTACCCCCTAGTTGAAGAGGTAGTCAACAGTCATGTATGCCCATAATACTGCTAATAATTTGAGGTCATAGTGGTCTCTGTTAACGTTACAAATCTTTGTCAGTGTGTTCTCCAGAATTTTGTTGAAGGCTTCCACTGTACCATTTGCCTGTGGATAATACGGTGTGCTCTTCTGATGATGGACTTCAAATTATTCAGTCATCGCGCGGATGGTGTTGTTTATGAAGTAAGTTCCTTGGTCGCTCATCAAAATTCTTGGGCACCAAAATCTAGTGATTACTTGTTCAAACAAAATTTGTGTTGTTGTTTCTGCGCTGCAATCTTTTACTGGTGTGGTTTACGCCCATCTTGTTAAGTATTTCGTCGCGGTGATGATGTACCTTGCCCCTATTCTTTTGGCTGGTGGGTTAATTGGCCCCACAAAGTCTATTGCCCATTTGTCAAATGCCTGTAGTGTTACTTGTGGTCGTAGTGACATCTCGTCTCTTCTGTTGGGTTTGCCTACCCTTTGACAGATATCGCATCTTTGGCAGTACTCCTTCGAGTCTCTATGAATCATTGGCCACCATAGTCCTGCGCACAATACCTTATGCATGGTAGTTTTACCTGCATAATGCCCTCATGTTATTCCCTTGTGGGCTTCTGCTAAAATTCTTGGTCTTTCATGCTCTAACACGTATCCTCGCAAGATGATATTTGCGCCCATTTTATATAAATGTCCTGCAATCAGTTGATAGTCGGCAACGCGGACTACCAAGTTCTTCTACGCAGTACTATATTCTTGCGACGCAGTACCTGTACTCAAGTACTGAATGATATCTGCGAAGTATTCATCAACAATGTGTACTGAGAATAACTGTGCATCCGAAAAGTTGTCTTCTAGATTCGTAGGTTCTCCATTTGCGACCCTTGACAGGTGGTCAGGTCCTACATTTAATTTTCCTGGTTTAACTATTACTTCAAAGTCAAATTCTTGAACTAGCAGTAACCATCGACAAATTCTCCCCCCCAACACTGGCTTGTTGACTAGGTATTTCAGGGTTGAGTGATCTATGAACATTTTAAAGTGTTTTCCCAATATGTAATGCCTGAACTTCTGCAGTGCATAGACCATGGCTAGGCCTTCTCTTTCTGTAGTGTTATAGTTTTGTTCCGAGTCTGATTACCTTTCTGCTTGCAAACGCTATCGCTTGATCCAAGTCTCCCGCTCCTGGCTGCGCCAAGATAGCTCCACGTGTTATGGATGATGCATCTACATGCACATGGAATGTCTTTTCCCAGTCTGGAAATACTAATATCGACGTGGTAACCATCTTTTCCTTCAAGGTATCCAGACTGTGTTGACACTCGTCGTTCCACTGAAACTTTGTATCCTTCCTCAACAACTTTTCCTTTGGTGCTATGATCTGTGCATATCCTTTGAAGAATTTTTTGTAGTATCCTGTGTGTCCTAACGTTGCTCTTAGCTGATGGACTGTTTTTGGTGCTGGCAAGTTAACAATGACTGTGATCTTTGCCAGATCTACTAATAAACCTTGTTTGCATACTATGTGGCCCAATAGTATCCCAAACGGTGTTCCAAATATGCATTTCTTAATGTTCAGAGATATCAGGCATTGTCTGCATCGTTATAACATCAGCCGTAAAACTTCCACATGGTTTTTCAACAGACTATATACCGTCCAATCATCCAGGTATACTTCAAGAAACTGATGGATGAATTCCCTAAATGTTGTGATGACCATTCTGGAAAATATTGCGGGTGCATTCTTCAATCCAAACGGCATGACTGTGTACTGATAAGATCCCCATTCTGTCGCAAACGTGGTCTTGTGCCTGTCCTCCTGTGCTATCTTAATCTGATGGTAGCCTGAGAATCCATCAGTGAATGAGTAAGCTTCATGTCCTCCCACGTTCTCTAACACTTCATCCGTGAACGGTGTAGGGAATGGGTCATGTAGGCATGCATAATTCAACTTCCTCAAGTCGATGCATATCCTGATCCCTCCTTGTTTCTTGTCTTGTACTACCATTGGACTTATCCATTTTGACTCCTCAACTAGTTCTATGATGTCGACTTCGAGCATCCTGTTGATCTCAGCTTTGACTTTTTGTTTGTATATTGGGTTCAATATGTAGGGTCATTGTCTAATAGGTCTCGCGTTAGGTCTGAGTGGTATCTTCATTTCCCCTAGCTCTCTGGCTATACCCTTCATGTCTGTAAATTTTGTGGGAAAGAGGTCATTGTATTCGCGCAACAACTCTTTGATGCTTTCTACTGTTTGCTCATCCCAGTAATCTCCAATGCTGGCCATTTTGGGCTGCTCAGCTGTCCCGATGTTAACTTTCTTTACCTTGATCGGCGCGGAAATGACTTCTGATTCTATGGGTGGTCCCTCCACATTTCTTTCGCCTTTTGCTTCTTCGATTTGAATATCTCGCGGATCATCTTCATCTGGTGCTTCCTCCTGTACATGGTAACATGACAACAGGTCCTTAACTATCTTTTTGTTCCGTTGTTGTTCTTCTGTGATAAGTTGTATTTCTGGTTCTTTCATTAATATTACTCCTCTGATTCATTGAAGGGATGCGTCTATGTTGGGGTTCTCATGTTCAAATGAGAAAGTGATAGAAAAATTTTGTTGCAATGTCATCCATGTCGTAGTTCCTTTGCGCAATTCTTGGTCTATATACCAATTCGTTGGTATGCCCTCAGTATGTATGAAGTGATGAGGCCATTCCTCTGGTGGTGTCATTTTCCACAGCGTTTTGCACTTATCCAAGTGTTCCGCTAGTGTCCCTTGTCCTTCATATTTCTATTGTTTGTTGTTTTTCTATTCTACGGCGAACCTTATGTGCAACCGCTTACATTGATACCAATCTGTGATTGTCTCTTTGTGTGTGCCCCACCATCTTGCGGGTGTGGCCTTGAATGCTAAGTCAAGTGCTAACAATCTCTGGTTCTCTAACACTGCGTCTTCGTATTGTGTCAAGAATGTTTCCAAATCGTTTAGTCCTTGGAAACTGGGTGGTTCTTTGATTTTTGTGCCTAACCATCTTACTGCGCGGTCAATTCTTGCACATCTTCTCGTGGATACTCCGTGTAGCCTTTGTTGCAAGTTCTCTAACCCGGTGTCTAAGTCTGTTGCACATGAAGTAATGCTCTGCCAACTGAGTACCCCATCTGCAGTTGGGTTTACGTAATCCTCATGGGGCGCAGTTGTTGTATACAACTGGCCGATTTCCTCTAAGTCTAGGCAAGTAGGTTCTACAAACCTCTCCCCTTCTGATGGATCTAATGGTGTGATGAACCTATATTCTCGGGACTCAAATGTCATTTTCTTGGTTTTCAAATTGATTATGGCCTGGTTGTCAAACACCCAATCCAGACCAAACAACGTTGGGTAAGGTGTTGTGTCGTCCACTATTTCAATGACTTCAAAGTCTGCTTTAGTGTGCACTCCATCTAGGTTGACTGTCACTCCTTTCAGTCTACTGATTGGTAGGACTCTATGTTGGTTTGCTAGTTTTAATTGAATAGGTGAGTATCCTAATGTTGGCTCTCCCATGCATTTACATGTCTTCTTTGGTAATACATTCACTTTAGATCCTAGATCCAGTATAATGTCTCCCATATTGAAATCCCCAATGTTAGCATTAAGTCTAAATTCCCTACTTGTTCTTCTTCTTGTGTGTAGGTGATTAACTGTTTTTTGTTCTAGCTTTTCTTTTGTCTCGCTGCTACATTTTTCTAGGATGTTTTGCAATATTTTCACAGATGATGGATCACTTAATACCTTTACACATGATTGCAAAAAGCCTTTGATTGTACTTACTTGTCCCATGGGTTGCATCCTGTTGGTGTGATCCAATGATGGAGGCATATCGTATTCTGGTGCTTCCTTGTCTTGATGTGCAGTTAAAGTCGATGTTATGTCCTCCTCCTGAAATTCTTGTCTAGCCTCTTTAAAGATCTCCTTTTCTTTCTGCGCGTTGAACTGCTCCCTTGGTTCAGTGTTCTTCTTTACCCATTGGTTCTACGTTGGTTCCTGTTGAACTGCATCAGTGTCTGTTTTAGCTCCTCCACGAGTGACTATGTTGATGTTTTGTCCTTCATCCCTTGCTTCAGCTGAAATCCACTGAACATTCTGATTGTTTTGATTCCTCTTTTCCTTAATCTTTACGAGTAATGTCGAACATTCCTCCGTGTCACGGTCTGATGCATGACAATACATACAAGTTGCTGGTGGAAGTGGACATTCTCGTGCATAATGTCCCGGTTGTTGACAATTGTGACATGTGACTGGTCCTCTACCTCGTCCGAAACCTCCTCTGGTTCGTCCTCCTCCTCTGTAGCCTACTCGATCGCCTCTCGTCGCGTTATACTGTGGAGCCTGATTATACTGTGCGATATTGTACTGGGGTTGTGCCAGGTTGTACTAGGGCTGTGTCGGGTTGTACTGCGGTTGTGTGTTATTGTACGGTTGCTACACAGTATTATATTGCAGCTGCGCAGTGTTGTATGGAGCTGGAATTTGATTAAACTGTGGTGCTACTTGCCCAGTCATCATTTCTTCCTGCACTCTATATGCATCTAATGTTCTTTCTCGCATCAACTCCATAGTTCTGCAATCTTTATCATTCTGGCCCACTGACTTGCAAAAGGTGCAATATGAGCTCTTTGGAACTGTCTGGTATTTCTGCATCATCGTGCAGTGATAAGGGTCGTGACCCGATTTCTTGCATATTTCGCACCATAGTCCTCCCGGTGGTAACGGATTTGGCATACCTGCTTCCATATACTGCGCGAACATTGGGCATTCGTTCTTGTGGTGTCCTTCTGTCCTGCATGTGGTACACCAAACGACTTCTCGTTTGTCCTTGTTCTTATTCTTGTTCAGCTGAAATGTTAGATTCGTCAAATCCTCCTTCAATTCTTTGATAGCTGGGTCCGTCTGTTGATACTAGTTCTCTTCTAGTTGTAATGTTGTTTGCAGAGCCTCTGCCTGCGTCTGAAATTTTTGTTGTCGTAAAGGATATTTTAGGTGTGGGAGTAGTGAGTTGATAAACAGGTGCCCATGCTGCATATCGGTCATAAGGTATTTTAACTTTCCCTTCAATCGCTTGAATCTCTGATCAATCTCCCATACAGACTCTCCTGGTTTCTGTCTTATTTCGATCATCTCGTTCATGTACTGATCCTCTGAGCTCGGCTTCTGGAACTCGTTTATTAGTAACTTCTTAATGTTGGCCAGTGTCCTTGTCATCCCCGGGGCACTGTTTGTGTCTAGACTCATGTACCAGTTTAGTGGTGGTCTCTTAGCGTAATAGCTAGCTGCGCGAGTTTGGTATCTTCATCAGTCATATGTTTTGCTTCCCGGATCTTTACACAAATGAACAAATGCTTCTCAGGGTCTTATGTTGCTTCTCCTCAAAATTCTGGTAATCTAATGGTGGGATCGTGTCCTGCCATTCTGAATACTGAACTACTACCTTCTCCACGCGGTGTAGATACTTGACTAGTGCTACCTGAACTGGCTCCTCCAGTTGTTGCTCCTTGTGTAGATGTACTTCCTGCTGTCAGACTTCCTCCGAACTTCAGTTGTCTAAATGGTGGTGTTCTCTTTGGTGTATTAGTCGCACATGGGTTTATGGGTTCCACACTGACATTAATATGGATAAGATGGTTGGCTTCTCCTCCTGTTCTTGGACCTCTCGTTTTCCTCTCATATATTGCACGCAGGATTTCCTCAATCTGCTCCACAGCCTGGAGATCCTCTACCTCTTCCTCATCACTTGCCAAGCCTTCCCTTGCGGCTACGGCTCTCTTCTTGGTATTCACCTTATATTGGTAGGGTACTCCACTACGCATCTTTCCTATTGACGCAAAGATACACTTGATCTAGTCGTCATCCCTCGTGATCGGGTCCAAGGGTTCCTCCTCCTTCTTGCTTTTATCCTTACCTCCTTCCATTTATCCTCTCTCTGTCAGTGCTTCCCCCCTTCCCCCATGCACACAGGGAAGTTTAGTTGTCTGATTCCATTGTCATTACACCTTTGTTATATAGCAGTATCTTAATATAAGTATACAGTGATCGAATGTACGTTCCTTGAGGTCCGCCTAGAAATTCTTGCTCCACTGCGTTGTATGACTTCGTTGTGTCAACTGCAAACTCTGATATGAAGCCTGCCACAATACTATCAAGCCAAAAGTCTACTGCGCGGGTGAATTTGTTGTTCACTGGCTGTAACTGCTCAATCTGTACTGGGGTCCAATCTAGCTGTCGAATCCGGTTCGTCGCGTGGTTATCCTTCAACCTTAGTATCCACTCCTATAGTAGATGCGGAAAATCACAGAAAAAGACTTCATGTAAATCAGTAAACACATATTTATCCAGATATTTGCGAGGCGTGATTTTAGGGTTTCTATTGTCTTTCTGTGCAAACTCTAGCTCTTGGGTTCTCAACCAGCCTTCGATTTCTGCTTTCGTAGGGTTCCAAGGTCTCAACATTCCATTCTCATAGCTCATTGCTCTCTTCTTTTCTTCGTTCTTTTCTCGCTCAATCTATCTCCTCTACTCAGTCCTCTCTCATTCCTATCAACGGCAACGAAACCATTTGTTGGTTTACTCTTCCTCCTTTACTGTCTGAGGTATTGACCCAGGGTTCATGTCATCGGGTTTCCAACAAAGCCTCTAAAACTATCGGCCCTCCTGGTAAACCAGTAGTCAACACAACACACAGAGTGCGTTGCGCAGTCTCACCCGAGATAGCTTTAATGGGTGGCTGTAAGACTCGGGTGTTTACAACCCATGATTGACTATGAGATATGAGAATTGTATTCAGAGCCATCTACTATAAATTGTAATTGCAACCTACTATATATGAGATCTGTATTCAGAACCATCTACTATAAATTGTAATTGCAACCTACTATACTCGCAACTATGCATTACCTTCAACAACTATTCCCTTAAAAGCACAACCATATTTCATAGCAATATAATAACTCATTCATTCATTAAGCACAACAAGTAATTGTTGAAAGAAGACAAAGATATGCATGCATTCATCACATTACATAGATATTACCGTGGTTCACTCCCTCCTGGGCTACGTCCACAAAGATTTGGCTCTTGGCTCTTTTATTATGATAGTTTTGCATCTACAATGCCTCGCGCTTGTATTCTCATCAGATGGGTAAGATCTTTATGAGGCGAACTAGATCGCACCAGGATCCTCAGCCTGCGATCTAATCCCCAGATCTTCCTTCTCTCCTCTCCTCTAGCTCAATAGCTTACAAAATAGATCATAACAACCTTACATATCGCATCAACTCGTACATATATATGATGGAACAATAATGCATACAAAAAGGAACCGAACACCTTATGATAACTATGTATCTATATTTATACATTTCGAGCTCTTCGACCGTTTACAATACATTACCAAAACCCTAACCCTACCAACGTTAGGTCTTCCTCCCATGCGCGCGTGTTGGTCTTCCTTCCAGCTGACGATTTCCTTGTGCACGTCTTCGTGCATGCGCACGTGCTATGTTTCCCTCCAAGTGTTACTTCAGTTTCTGCACACTTTCTTTCCCCACAATCATCCTTCTTTCCACTTCGACCTACTGCCAACAGATTTTCTTGCATTGGAGCCTTTCATAGTAAGCAAATCTACATTGTCATGGAGTCAAGCTTTCACTTTGTGGATGCCTAGAACTTGTTAGCTTCCAGGTTTACTATGAAAGTGTTTACACCATGCTTGTGGGTGCTTCAGGAGATTTGAGGTGCATGTTGTAAGATCAGCCCCTTGGTGGTCCGTGATGATCCATGATGTATTTGCACATTGGAGATGGCTTACTTAGAGGTTGTTTGACCTCAACTGGGTGCTTGCATGACGTGTACGATCATCCCCTTGTTGGCAGCCAATTCACATTTTTCATTGTCTCATAAGCTGCCTACACCAATGTTTCACAAACATTGATTTTTCGTTGCAATTTTCAAATGAACGACGTTTTTATTCTTTGCACCTTTTTGCACGCCTATCTTCGTTTTGTTTTCACGACTGTAAGCGTGAAAACTTAGTCCTTCAAAGTCACATTAGAATCATTGTTTGAACTGTCGTCATCCTTTTGATTGATATGCCCTTTGCGCTTACATTTCACTTATCATTTTGCAGCTGGCAAAACTTTCGAACTATACTCATTGGACATTTTTTGATTGATTATGTGACTTGGTTTCATTAGGTTTGTGATGCTTTGGATTTACAAGTTTTTATTTGGCCTACTTAACCATTAGTTTCACAACAATGCATAGGGGTTATGATTATTTTTCTTTATATATATGTCTTTTAATATAATCCCTATATAAATGTTTTCATAACTATTGGCACATTGGTCAAATGATTGATATAAGTGATACGTTGGCGCATGGTTAAAACATTTAGTTTGGTTTCAAATTATATGTTGATGGTTTAAACACTATGGCATAGTGTTTTGATTGCACGCGTTGTTTATACACTTACCATTGTTTCATTGGTTAGCCAAGCAACATAATTTTTGAACTATGCTATAGTGAGGTTGAACAGCTATGTAAACTGGCGGTGGTACTATTGTCAATAACTCTTATGCATGGCAGAAATAACTCCACCACCCTCGCACACTTTGCATTAATGTCTGCCTCCTTACAGGGTTACCTCTGTTGATTTTTGGGAAAATCTATGAGCCCACTCTGTTCAAACCCTTGTCCCTTAACCCGGCTCACCGTGTGTTATCTACTGGCTCCCGAAGGGCGAATTGAACCCCCATGGTGTTCAGAGTCAGTTTTGGTTTCATTTTGCCAGAGAAGATTGCCCCCGTAATTGCCCCGAGAGTCACGTTTTTGCATGAGGCATGCTGGGCAAACGGTTTTGAATTAGGACAAATCGTTGAAAACCCAGAACCGTTTTTAGCCCCTTTACCTTCATGGCGGGCGGTTTCCTCAGAAAGTGAGTTACTACAGAGATCTAGATCTCGTTTTACAGGTCAATTTTCAATGGCTGGAACATGCGTTTTGGGTCTGTGTGCATTTGCCAGAATGCTTATGATTTCTCCAGACCTGGATCTCAGAACCTCTCTCACTCGATCTACCTTGTCCAGCCTTGTGCCTCTTGCCCTCTATCAAACCCTTGATCAATTCGAAAGGTATTCCACCAGTCTTCCAGCAAATTTTTACATCTACAGGACATGTGGTTTTTTAAAAAAAAAAGAAAAACGTGTAAGCAGCTACAACCATCATTCAATTTGATTTCACAATGGATGGTAGGATTTTGTTTATTTTTAGCATGATTCTGCCTCTCTTAAATAAGCATAAACAATTTTGTTTGCTCAGAAATAGTTTTGGTTGGATTTCAAAAACGATTATGTTAAGTTTTAGATTGACATATTGTGTCATTCTGTTAAATTCGTATGAGGAGATTCGGGTAATATTTGTTTCTAAATGCACTCAAGAAAAGATTTCATGAATGATCTTGTTTGCCCAGTTTGCTAAAAACAAACGATCAGATAATTCTTATGAACCCTGTTACCAGCTGAGTGATTTCATTACGATTTCGTTTACAGACAGTTACACACCAGTGTTGGTTTAGTTCGCTCATGGCATGAATTGTTTGTTATATCAATACAATTATAACAATTTGAACATGATTCTGTTTAGATTCGATTGTGTTAACTTTTGATGAGACGACATAACAATTGCATAAAACTTGTTTTAATTGTATTGATTGCATTGGAATTTAAAACGATTTTGTTGATAGTTGAAGCAACATAAGTGGTTGGTGTTGATTTCAATTGGTTAAAAAACAATTTCATTACTGTTCAATTATCCAAAATAATGTTGTATACCCGAATTAGTGAAAACAAATTAAACAGAGCATATCTATCTCTGTTATCATTTGATCATGTTTGAGTTCATAATGGAATGACGGTTTCAATTTATGATTCATTCTCAAATAATTGTTGGATGTCAATTGAATGGAATTTCTTAAAAGATTTGAATTAATTTCAAATCTGATTCTGTATATTATTTTAGACTAGCTACAGAA
>SNQJ01S0260818.1:0-12246 GCA_010110895.2 Picea sitchensis
TCCTCTACGATCGCCATCGGTGGCATCTAGGGTCATCGCTTGCGTCGGGTAGATGCTAAAGCCAATGCTCGTTCAAAATTACGAATTCGCCTGTGCCTCGATTCAACCCTGTACCAGGCTTCCCCCCTGCAGGATTTCCCTCTGATCCTAGGCATGGTGAAGATTCTGGTCCAGGCTCCTATCAAATTGGCCACTTCTCATCCTGGCTTCGACAGAGGTCGGAGTTTCAGTCCAAACAGAATGAACACTGTGATGGATCGATGCATCTCGTCCCAATTCATCACCACGAAAATGCAATCTCAAGTCAGTCAGTATCCACGAGGCCATTAAATGGGTGGTTAGTGTCAAGGTTCTGCACAATTCCTCGCTCGCGTGAGAGGGATCATCAACTAGAAGTGGCAGGTGCAGGCCATAGCCTATTTAGTGTCTGCTGGCTTCACCGTTGATTATAAATGGGCGGCCACGACGATCATCCGTGGTGTCACTGGTACTGTCACCCCATCCGTGGTTATGTTTTAAATATTGATTTATAACATTAATTATCATTAAAAGAATATTATAAATCATAATTAAATAAACATATAAGGGGGGAATTATGGCCCACTTATGATGAAAAATTCCTCAAATGAAAAATAGAGGAGGTTGATTTTGTTGATGTAGAAGTTGTAAAGGTTATGTATGCATGAAAGAACAATGACACGTGAGAGAAGGATTTTATATGAGATTAAATATATTCTTGATTGATGAGGCCCTTCTAAATGAATAAGATAGGGTAAAATCGTGAGTGGAGGTAAATTTTGAAAGTACAAAAGGAATGTAATTTTGTAGAGGTAAATGCAATAATGATTATGTCTACTTGGAAGAACAAAGAAATTCAGGATTAAGGGATTTATAAGAGATTAGACAATTTTTTTATTTATGAGTTCCTTCTAAATAAATAGAGAGCATTAAATACGGTGTTATCACAACTATGTTTAAACCATTTGGATGGAAGGAGAATAATTTCAAGAGTAGATCGAGAAGTAGTTGGTAATTTATGATCCAAGGTCCAAGTAATTGGCAAGTTTTTAGTTTGGAGCATCCTTGAAAGAGGTGAATGGAGGTGTTCTTTATTGGGAATCAAATAGAAAAAAATAATGTGTAGAGAGGCATAATAAAATATGAAAATTAAGGAAGTGCGTTTAAAAAAAGAATATGGAAATAGAAATTCATTTCACGTTTTTCTCTATTCATAGGAAGAGAATCAATACTGTATTGGAAATTAAAAATTTGAATGAAATTAAATGAATTAATTCTTAAATATAATACATTTAACAGTTTCATATTGTTAATCCCTAGTCTTGTTAAAATAACCTTTTTTACCCAAGCCTAGATTCCTACATCATTGGATGCAAATAAGTGTCAGGCACTATAAGGATCACATTCAGGCATATGTGGGGGGATAATGGTAGAAAAGACTATTTTTTAGGTAGAGACATGGGTAGAGGGGTAGAAGGAGAAGGTTGGATAAGGTGGTAGGGTAGTGGTGGGGGATGAAGGAAAGGAGGGAGGATAAAAGTGGGTTGGGGGGTGACAAGATGAAGGGGAGAGGAGAGGATGTGTGAGGGACATAGGCTTAAGGGGGAATTCAATGTAATACGAGGTGGTGAGAAGAGGGAAAAGGGATAATGGGTATGAAAAAGGAGGGCTGAGAGAAGGCAGAGAAGAGAGAGGATGTGGATGAGAGTGTGGGAGGGCAAGGAGGGGGAGAAGAAAGTGAATACCGAAAGGTCCTAACATTGTCCCATAATTTGAATATATATTTTGAGTAATATTTATGTAATACTTGACCTCATAAATGACATTAAAAGTCGAACTCCCAATTAAAAATAAAACAGAATTAACTATCTATGTTTATCTCATGGTTTTTTATCTAGAACCATGTAGGAGTCAATGAATCACAAAAGTAGAAGACTTTTAATTGTTTTATGATTGGTTCCCTCTTAAAAATAGAAGTGGTCCATCATTAAAAAATATCTAGAAAACATTATGGAGAACAAAGGAATGCAACAAAAGTAAATTAGAGAGTAATGAACTCTTAATAATAGAATAGATTATTAACCTATTACATGGTACTACCTACACTTTTATGAGTATCTGATCCAGATGGATCTTATTACATCCACCCCTTCCATTGAATCACCATTTTGAGGTCATGGTTTTGATAAACCATGATATCTACCCTTTTCATGGGGAATGAAATGAAATTTCATCTTCAATTGTTAATTAAAGACATCATTTGATGATTTCCTAATGGGGTTAGGCCACTAACAAATAGATCATCTTAAATAGACAAAGTATAGCTATGCAAAATGAAGAAGTATCGAGGCATATAAGCACAACTATGCCAAACCATAAGAAATATAAAATACTAATTCTTCACAAGGATTGGAAATATATCAAGTGATCATTTTGCAAAGCAAATTCCCAAGAAGAGCATCATAATATCACATCAGAAAAAACATCCACACAACCTAAAAAAAGGATAGTGATAAACACATTACAACACAAAATTTTCAAATGATAAATAAATGAGAGAGATCAAATTGTTTCAATACCAAGTGCATCATTTGTATGTACTAAGGTGTCTTTTCTAGGCACATGAACAACGTCCTAAAATAAAGTACCCATCAATAGAGACTACCACCCAATTCATATAAAACTCAGACATTTTCTTTGCATAAGTCCTAAATCATTTCCATTTGCTTCTAAATCCAAGAAATATCAAAGCTCCAAAAGTTATTTGGCCTTCCTCTAAATTACCTAGATTTTCACAAGAGAGTGTTGAACTATTGCAAATGTGGACTCGTGAAATCATAGTAGCTTATGAGCATCAATGCCTGATCCTTTACACAATAGTTGAAAATAAAACAAGTCTTTCATATTCCTGGAAGTCTAATGAAGAGACAGACAAGAAATACCTATGTGGAGTTCAAAGACATGGTCATAGAAAAAAGGCTCTACACAACTACAGATCTGCGTAACTTCACGATGATAACTGACATAAATAATATTCACAAGTACTGAAAATACACAAGTAATTTCTACAAGAGCCATATGCCTCAAGTAGTTGTGGTATGGTGGTGGGAAATACATCGAGTTGCTCACATATCTCCATATAAAAAGCCTTATCGCAACCTAAAAAAATTCTCTCTCAGAAAAATATTGCTTAGCTGCGGATTTTACATGTGTCTTTGTGAAGAGAAGAGATGTGGAATATATAGCTTCATTGAATGCATACATATGTCCATAGAAAAATTCCTCGTAAAAAATGATTTTGGTGTAGATATTTAAAAAGTTGATTTCACAAATCCAATTACTTCAAGGGAAAATGAAAGTCTCTGATTTACTAAAATGATGTTTCAACACATATGAATCACCTTTGAAATATTCCCAATCATAAATAGAAACCATTCACCAACACATGGAACAACGACACATTTTCTCTCCACTAGTTTTAAATCAAATGCAAGAAAAACAACCTACCATGAATAACCCATCCATCATGGAAACCACATGCCATCCCACAATCCATTCTTCAAAATTATTGCAAATGGAAACATGCGAAAGAACCACGATGCAAGGATCTGAGACAATTGGTATTAGTTTTCTAGACAATTTGTTGCACTAAGATTGTTGTTAAACCAACAATCGCCAGAATTGATCTCCACCACAATTATGAGAATTAGGATCCACTCTAGGTTAACCCATGTCGCGAAACTCGTGGGAAGTGCCAAACCCAATGTCCAATAGTATCTCCCCACCTCTTGCTAGGAAAATTTCAAACTCTAGACCTATAGCTGTAATACAATTTGTTGGACTATGATTGTTGTTAGAACAAAACCTCCCAACATTGATCTCTACCACTATTTCAAGAGTGAGGGTCCATGAGAGGGGGTTAACCCATTTAAAAAAACTCGTTCGAGGCACCGAAACCAATGTCCAACACAATTGGTGTTTGGTTTCTTTATAGTAGATGAAAATAGACCAAATTTTCACTTTTTGAGGTAAAAAACGTGTATAAGGAACCAAATATATTTTTATGTCGAGTGTGCACAAATTGTCAAAGAAAAATCATCCGCACATAATCAACACTACTTTTCATAATGCAATTTTGACATCTTCTATAGAGAAATCATCTTTTCAGATTGGATGAATTTTTTCATTTACTCTTGCACACTTTTTGTTTGATATAATCCATCCCCCATTTCATTTTTTTTACTCTTCCATTTAACTGGAACCGAAATACATGATTTCATGGTTTGTCTTGGAAAAAAATATATAAATGCATTGTGATCATATCAATATGAACTAGGATCTTATTTGTTGCAAGAATTGCATCAGTTTCCTAACATTAAGACATATCTTTTGAATATAGCTTCATATGCATCTTCAACATAACAGTGCTGAGGGAGAACCATAAAACCAATATGTTTTTCATGATAAATAAGAATTGAAAAATACACAATGGCTCTATGATATCCATATAGATCTATGAGATGTTGATGTGCACAACACATAATTGCATTGAGTTCGTGCATATATTCATAGAAAAGCCTTGGGACAATATATATAAAAAACCGGTTAGATATTTGAAATATAAATAGCCATTGATCTATCAAGGTGAATTCCTTTAATTCATTGTGCCAAACTATTTTAACTGTGGGATTGTCTAAGTTGACTGCAATAAATGGTATAAATTCACCTCACAAGAATTGTGTATTTTTCAATACACAATTCTTGGTTGCATTGGTGATATGCCTATGTGCAAAGTGGTCTTTCAGAAGACATAACCACACCGAATGCCTCTTGCTGTTCATAGAAAAATCCTAGAGCAACATGAGAAAAGTCCATGGTCCAAAACTATTAAAAGTGTCAATGCACAAATGCATTGCAATACAAGGATGTCGGAGAATTGGTATCAATTTCCAGCACATGAACTCAAAATAAACCAAATGTTAACTATGCTAAGTACAAAACTATACAAATCATGGAACATACAACCAGAGAGATGAAACAAATATTCAAATGTCTCCAATAATTTATGTTCACCATTGGACATTGCAATATTCAACATCTTCTACAAATAAATCATCTTTTTAGATTGTATGCATTTTTTCATATACTCTTACACATTCTTTGTTTGATACATTCCACATCCCATTGAATTTTTGTTATTCTTCCATTGAATTGTGGAATGGATCAATGCATCATTTCTTGGTTTGTATCAACAACAAATATATACATGAATTCATATATATGGGAAAAATCCATGCTCCCTAACTATTGCAAGTGTGAATGTGGGAAAGCATCGAAATGCATGGATTTCCAAGAATTGGTATCAATTATATTACAGGAATTGAAACCAACCAAATGTTGATTATGCTTGGAAAAATCCTATACAAAGTACATAAGATACAAATATGTGGAATGATGAAAAATCATGTTATTGTACTATGCATGAGAGAAACTACTTGCACTTTTTTGAAAATACATAAATTAATATGTAGGAAAACTAGCTCGTTCTTACCCTCTACTTAGATTTGTAGAAGCTGATATGCATGTCATGTAGAGTGCAAGTTGCAAAACTTACAACTTTGAAAGAGACAAAGAACCTCATCTTTCTATATCATAACAAACTATATGATGATCAAATGCAAATAACTCAAAAATTCCATACAACAAAAGAACTCACTTAAAAATATTTCCAATCCATAAAATCCCTAGAACAAAATTATTTCATATAGTACATAGAAATCCCTTCAAAATACATGGATAGTACTAAATTTAGTGAAAAAGTGTAAGAGAATAAATATATTGTATAATAAATACAATTGTATATTGTTTGGACCAAAAATTTCAATGTCCCCATTCAACAACTCACATAATCGCAAGCATCGGAAACTGAGATCTTGTCAAAACTGTGAGTCATACAGACACCCCTTCCAACCATCAATATAATTAAATTTTATTAAATTCATGCCACAAGTCCGACAATAAGATATTGTTTTGAAGGACCAACATAAGAGTGAATAAAATATAATGGCTCACAAAAAAGTTGAACTATGCAAAAAAGCTATAAATTTTTGGTCAAGGCAAAAAAAAAAAATCATGGTCAACTAAAAAATAGACCTAGGCCTTTGGCCTAGGCTAATAATAAAATTTATTTAGATAAGGACCTAGGCCTTTGGCAAGGGCACTAATAATAAAATTGTTTTAGATAAGGTCTCTCTTTGATGTTTTGTGATGTTGATTAATTAATTTAGAGAAGGTCTCTCTTTGATGTTTCGGGATGTTGATTAATCTTTAGCTGAGGTGGTTGGGTAGCAAGTTGTTATCCTCCATGCTTGGGTTCAATTCCCTCAAAGTGGACATATTGGTCTCTTTTGGACACATCAGCCCTAGGAGCAATTCCAACTTATATGCATTAGACATTCCATCAAAAAAGTAAGAAAAACAATCAAACAATTATTGTAATAGAAATGCATTCCCTTGTATTCATATTTGAACTATAATTACATGATGAATAAATAAGTTTAAACAATTTCAGGACTACCTCTATTTTAAAATAATTTGAATTAATTAAAATCATGTCGATTTTAATTAATTCAAATTATTGGAGCACCTTATATTTTTTTGCATAGATACAATATATGGCATAGATTTGATAAAACAATTTCAACCCTACTATATGACATACATTTGATAAAAGAATGTCTACTCTATTAGAGTGGGTATGCTATAGGAATAGGATATTATTGTTAACAAACATTTTGTTAATTGGGAAATGATTTATAAATCTGTGGATTGATGGGATGAAGTTTTTAAGCATTCATTATCACTTTAAATATTATATGTTATTTTTAATATTCTATTTTAATATGTAATCTGTTTGGTTTTTATCTTTATAATTTATTTTGTATTTTCATAATAATAAGATTTCTAAGTGAATTTAATAGACATAAACTTAAATTAAACCATTATAATTTTTATGATATAGATAAACGTAAGTTAAACCATTATATTTATATAGATGAATTTACAGAAGGGCTCTCTTTTGCAAAATATTATTTCTTCATATGAGTTTTTTAAAGAGAGTTGTGGATATTGTTCAAGTTAGTTGAAGTGAGTAAAGACATAATAATAACAGAATATTATTTTTTATTATGAGTTTTTATGAGTGTGGATATTTTTACTATTTAATAATAATAAACATAATAATAAATTGACATTGTTTAAGATTATTTAGTTGAAGTGGATAACACATAATAATAAGTAGAACAGATTATAACACCGTCGAAGATATTCTTAATTCTGAATTATATAAATAGATTGCTTACCTTATATTTAAAATATTGCACTACACACCAATACCCTCTCATCATGATTCATTACAGTGGCATTACATTTGGTTCAACACCCAAAAATAAGCTAATTTTAATGAAATAAGATATGCTTCTGATCATGTAGACTATATTGATAAATTAAATTGTATATAGACCATGCATATTTATAATATTATCTTTAACATAATATTATTTCTTCTTATGAAGTTGGTAAGGGAGTTGTTGATATTGTTAAGATTCCTTGAAATCATTAAACACATAATAATAACTTGACATTGTTTAAGATTTTTCAGTTAGAATTAATCATTAGTAAACAACAAAGACTAATAAGTAGAACCTCTATTACGAAACTGTCCAAGATATTTTAGTAATTCTCAGCTACATAAAAACATTACTTATCCCTAGATTTGAAATACTTCCACACCAATAACGCCTCATCATCCAACAGTGTGGCATTGCATTTGGTTCAACACTAATCTCTTGTTCCCACACAAAAAAGTTGATTTTATTGAAATAAGATATGCTTCTCATCATGTAGACTATGATATCTTATCACATAGACTCTGTAATATCCATCTTCCTATATTGATAATTTAGATTATGTAATATGTAGGTTGCATGTTTCTCAATTGCTAAAATGAACACTGCAAAACTTAATTGTGTCGGAAGCAAACAATGTAAGAAGCAATAAATAAGTGACACCTATTTACGATTTGATTTTTTTAACATTAGAATAAATGGAGAAACTGACGGTTCGAATTGAAAATTATATTAGACCAATTAATCATTAGAAATGAGGCCGTATCTATTTCCATTATTAATTTTCTCCAAGGAAATCTCAAAAGTACAATGAACTCTATTTCCATTATTAGTTTTCTCTAAGGAAATCTGAAAAGTACAATGAACTCTATTTCCATTATTATTTTTCTCTAAGGAAATATCAAAAGTACATTGAACTTGATACTGACAATCACCGGAGAAGTTGCATACAATTTTACTATGCTAAATATTCAAAACATTCATTGTTTGAAAGAATTAAATAGAGGTAACAGGTATATGTAGTAAACATGGGCTCTCATAAGGTGGAAGGAGCACTAGGAGCTGGCGAAGCATCATGATGAGGCTAGTAATTGATTGCATTGGGTGATCCATTGCAGGTGGAAGAATCCAAGGATGTTGCCTCAGATATTGGAGGACAATGACGCCCTGTATTGGCATCGCATTCGCTACTAGGAGAGGTCCGACGGGGTTTGAGCAAATTAGGATGGACACAGGATCCAACAACAATATCAACTGGACCAGCTTCTCGAAGAATCCCTTGAATCGTTCGTGAGACAACATTCTCTTTAGAGGCAACTAGAGTTATAGAGAGAGAGTTTCTATATGGAAAATAAGACCCAGATGTTAAATATAATGTAACCTCAACAGTCTGACTGTACACTACCAGCTATACTCGACAGTTGTACTTTCTATTTTTGTCTTGCTTGAGCCTATTTAGCTTAGCCATCTACCATTGCATTGTATCTTCTTCTAACAATATCTTATTCTAACAATATCTTCTTCATACATTCCAATATACTATTCTATTCTTTCTCTTTGCATTTCTCTTTACTTCATAATTTATCATGGTATTAGAGCTTCGACAATAAGCCTCTTCACATAGTCCAGAGAGAAAATCAATCCTCACAGTGAAAAGCTTCACGAATATTGAGAGCATGCGACATAGTCTATTTCACAAGTTTTGGAGAGCCGTCTGTCATACTCTCAAAAGAACCTCGCAGGAAACCTCCACGAGGAAGTAGAACATATTACGTTCAAAATATCAATGTAGGAAGCTTGCAGAGGTTGTAGAGCGTACTACTCTCGAAAGAACGAGGAAGCAAAGACCGAGAAAGAAGAAACTTTAAAGTTTCTTGAACTCTTGAAGAATTCGTTCGAATTCGTTAAAGATTCCTGCAGAAGGAAGAAACGTTGAAGATTTCATGAACATTAGTTCAAATTCGTGGAAGATTGTTAAAGAAAGAAGAAGCGTTTAAAGAATTGCAAGAATTCTTGAAATCTGTCAAATATTTTAGCAGTGAACAGAGAACTCGTGAAGTTCTTTCAATCTTTGAAATATTTACCAATTCTTTCTTCCGCAGGAGAAAATTTCGACAAAATTCGACAAATATCGTGTCAAACATGCAAGGAAGAACCATTGCAGCCATAAGAGTCATCCTGCGAACGGATCCAGAGTGGGAAACCAGTTCAGAATGGACGAGGAGAGCGTGGAAAAGGCGAAAGCATTTCATCCGTCAGATCTTGCGCAAAGGACCAACAATAGTTGGATCAGCAAGAAGGTGCATGAGGTTTATTCCTCTGTAGCTCCAAGGAGAAATTTTTGACTTGAGAAGTCGTGAAATCCCGACATCAACTGGACTGTCCATCAAGAGACATGTGGCGAGATCTCGACATTTCGTGACTTGCAGGTGTAAAGGTCAGAAGACTGCCTTGAGAATTCATGAATCACAAAATCACAAGTCATTCTGGACCGTTGGATCAAGAAAAATCGTGAACCATCGATCTTATCTCATCACAAAATTGGGAATTGGGAGTTGGAAGCGCAAAGGTGATTGCACTCCAAAAACTCCGATACACGATATCGCGAAATCCCGAGAGGACCTATGAGTCATTCATCTCAGAGGATAGGTGGTAGCAAATCTAGGCCATCACTCCATCGACATTTCAGAGTTCGGGATATCAGAGGTCTTGTTGACAAAAGACACTCCACGGAGAAACTTGTGAAATCACGATTCACGATATCGTGATAAGATCACAGCCGTCCATCTCAGAGGACAGGTGGCAGCAGATCAATGCATCGTCACATCAACATATCGAAGTTCATAGTTTTGAAATACCGTCGCAACAAGACTTCGAAACTCGCGAAATTGCGATACGTGAAATAGCAATAAAGTCTCAGCCGTCCATTTGACCGGACACGTGGCTAACATCGAGGAAATCGTTGATGTTTCAGCATCCGGGGTTTCAATTTGATAGAGAAATTGTGTCAACGGTGCATCGCAAATCATGATATCCCGAGGTTGAAATAAAACCATCCATTTTTTGGGGATGCGTGGCATAAATCCGAGGGCTCGTGAAAAGTCTCGACAGGGCAAAATCCATCGACACATCAGGATTCTACAAATCGTGAATCCTGAGGATAAGAAGCATGAGCATTTCGGAACTCCGAAGTCTGAAATCCCGATAGGAGGTAAACTCTGTCGTGGGGCCCAGCTGACGTCATCTCGTCAAAATCGTGGGATCGGGAATCTCCACAGTAAAATCCCCGATGCAGATTTGGACCGTCCATCTATTAGGACGCGTGGTGGCGATTAAAGAAATCGCGAAATTTCCTGAAAGGAAAGCACCATCGGTAAATCAGAGATCGGGGAATCGAGGAGTCAGAATAACTCGTCATTAGAACTCACGAAATCCCGATTTGTGATATCCCAATAAGATCTGGACCGTCAGATCACACAAGATCTGGACCGTTAAATTGTCCAAAGGCAATTTTTCGCATTTCGGCGATTTGAAAGACAAAGAACGAGAACATCCCGTAGCGCTTTACCATCAAGGCACGTGGTCACATTGCAAGGTGACATAGGCCAATTCAAGGCTAATAAGCTCTTTTCGGACATCGACACATCGACGTTTCGGCCATCGGAGGTAAATACAAACTTTCCCTCTATATTTTTTCTGCAATTTTTTTTTGTATGGCATCGTCTAGCAATTTAGGACCAACTCAGGGTCCGATTCTACTGGGAAAGAATTACGAGTTATGGTGTCCTCAGATGAGATCGTTCTTGCAACCATAAGAGTGATGGGAACCAGTGGATCTTGGATATGTGGAACTAGATCCAGCCGCCCTCACTGCCATGACAAATCCGCAGCAAATTGCTCAGGCAACACTGAGGAACAAAGAAAATAAAGCCAAATTCTGGATTCAAAATTCTGTGGATGACTCGATTTTCTCAAAAATCATAGGCGCTGTTACTTCAAAACAGGCCTCGGACATCCTTAAATCTTCCTACCAAGGAAATGACAGGGTCAAAACAGTTAAACTGCAGACCTTGTGGACGCAATTCGAGACTCTAAGGATGATAGAGTCTGAAACTATGGATTAGTTCATGACCAGAGTCATGGGCATCGTGAACGATATCAGACTGATTGGTGAAACCATCACTAATCAATGAATTGTTGAGAAAATTCTCATAAGTCTACCCACGAAATTTGAAATGGTTGTAACAGTAATCCTTGAATGCAAGGATCTGTCAAGATTTTCAATAGATGAATTAATTGGTTCTTTGGTGACACATGAGACTAGACTGCATCTTATGGATGAGTCAATCTCCAATGCTTTCAAAACTCAATTCTCCTTCAGCAGAGGGAGAGGCAGAGGAAAAAGCAGAGGTCACCAAGAAAGAGGGAGCAATCAAAGTAACTCTCACTTCAGTGGAGGTAACAGACAACATTATCTGAATCAAAATTTCCAAGGTCAAAGGCAAAAACAACATCATCAACATCAGAATTTCCATTCTCAAAGAGGCAGAGGGAGACGATCAAATGACAAAACAAGCATACAATGGTATTACTACAAAAAGTATGGGCACTATGAATCTGAATGCAGGAAGAAGCAAGCAGATTAGCTCTCAGGAAGAGCACATGTGTCAAATCATACGGGACACACCTCAAGAGGTATGCTTCTCTCATGCCACAAAACTGAACAACAACCTAAAGATCTCTGGCTATTGGATAGTGGATGCAACAATCACATGACAAGTATCAAAGAATTACTTTCATGCATTGATTCTTCAATCTCATC
>SNQJ01S0260819.1:0-12246 GCA_010110895.2 Picea sitchensis
GACTTTCATATTTAGACTTGTGGTTGGAGATCTATTCAAGAGATAAACTGAGCATGCTACTGCTTCAGCCCAAAAAATATTTGACAAACTTTTCTCTTTGAGAAGTGTTCTTGCCATATTCATTATTGTCTGATTTTTCCTTTTAGCCACTCCATTCTGTTGTGGAGTATACCTGGTTGTTGTTTGCATGATAATGCCTTGTGATTTGCAGAAATTTGCAAATTCATTGGAGTTGTATTCTTCTCCTCCATCGGACCTGAGTGCTTTTATATATTTGCCACTTTGTTTTTCATCTTTTTCCTTGAATTCTTTGAATTTTGCAAAAGTTTCAGACTTGTGTCTGAGAAAATAGATCCATATTTTTTTGCTGAAATCATCAATAAATGTTAGAAAATAAAATCTACCACCTATGGACTCTGTTTGCATTGGTCCACATAGGTTAGTGTGAACTAGTACGAGATGTTTTTTGTCTTGATTGGATGACTGTGAAAAACTAGTTCTCTTATGTTTTCCAAGTATGCAAGACTTACATGGGAAATTTTGTTCTTTGAAGATGGGAAGACCTTTGACCATGGAGTGATTCTGAAGAAGACTTAGACTCTTAAAGGGTATATGTCCAAATATTGTATGCCAAACCATTGTTTCATTCAGGGTGGATGCACTTTGTACATATGGTTGAATCAGATTTGCAGTTCTGAGTGTAAGGGGAAACATCCTATTCTGAGTCATGTGGATTTCAGAAATCAATTTTCTATCGGGGGTTTTGTCATATATCTTGCAAGATGCTCCCTCAAAGAGTACCTTATAGCCATGTTCAATGAGTTGTCCTACACTTAGTAGATTATGTTTTAGATCCGGAACATGATAGACATTTTTTATGTCTTTCTTTTCATTTTGTTTAGTAAGAATAGGTACAGTTCCTTTTCCTTGAACTTTGACTAAGGAATCATTTCCAAGTGTAATATCAGATAAGATTGAAGAATCAATGCATGAAAGTAAATCTTTGTTACCTATCATGTGATTGCTGCATCCACTGTCCAGCAACCAGATATCTTTGGGTTATTCTTCAGACTTGTGACATGAGAGAAACATACCTTTTGAAATTTCTCCCGTATGATTTGACACATGTGCTCTGCCTGAGAGATAATCTGCTTGCCTCTTCTTGCATTCAGATTCATAGTGACTATACTTTTTGAAGTAATAGCATTGTATGCTTGATTTGGCATTTGATCTTATCCCTTTGCCTCTTTGAGGATGAAAATTCTGATTCTGGTGTTGTTGTCTGTGACCTTGGAAATTTTGATGTTGGCTCTATTGTATGTTACCTCCATTCGAGTGTTGGTCACTTGTAGTACTCCCTCGTACTTGGTGACCCTTGCCTCTTCCTATGTCTCTCCCTCTACTAAAGGAGAATTGAGTTTTGAAGGCATTGGTGATTAACTCATCTGTGAGATGCAGTCTGGTCTCATGTGTCACCAGGGAACCAGTCAGTTCATCTGTTGAAAAATGTACAGATCCTTGGATTCAAGGATTGTTGTAACAACCATTTCAAATTTATTTGGTAAACTTTTGAGGAATTTCTCAACTATGCGTTGATCAGTGATGGCTTCACCAGTCAATCTGATCTGATTCACGATTCCCATGACTCTGGTCATAAACTGATCCACATTTTCAGACTTTGTCATTATTAAAGTCTCAAGTTGTGTCCTCAAGGTCTATAGTTTGACTGTTTTGACCCTGTCATTTCCTTGGTAGGATGATTTAAGGATGTCCCAGGCTTGTTTTGAAGTACCAGCGCCTGTGATTTTTGAGAAAATCGAATCATCCACAGAATTTTGAATCCAGAATTTAGCTTTATTTTCTCTATTCCTCTGAGTTGCCTGAGCAATTCTCTACTGGTTTGTCATGGCAGAAAGGTCTGCTGGATCTGGTTCCACATATCCAAGATCCACTGGATCCCAGCACTCTTGTGCTTTCAAGAACGATCTCATTCGAAGAGACTAGAACTCATAGTTCTTTCCAAGAAGAATCAGACCCTGAGTCGGTCCTAAATTGCTAGATATCGCCATATTTAAAGAATTTAGCATAACCGAAAAAAAAAGGTTGGGAAAAAATTCGTATTTACCTGTCTCCTGCATGTAATTTGCAGTGACTTCGAAATTTCGTCCTTCGGGACTTCGGGACTACTATATGCGAGTCCTTCAAACTCTTGTCTCTCCAACTTCCTGTTTCTGAAGCGTCGAAGAGAGTTTAATGACATTGGATTGCCCCTTAGTCTCCGTTCAATGTGACCATGCGCCTAAATGTTAAAGCGCTACCGGCTTTTCGTGATTCAGAACTTCCTGTTTCTCGATGTCAAGAGTCCTTGACCCTTCGTCCTTTCGATATCCAAAATGTCGATTTGCTGAAGTGGCTTTAACAACAATTATCCCCAAGGCTATACCTCTGGTCCATGTGAATGCTTCCCATATGACCACAGTCCTATTTCGAGGTTTTATGATGCAAAGCGCCCAACCTCTTGTCTCTTGGATGGCTGAAATGTTGAAATGACCTTTATCACATTACCCCCTTGAGCTATGCCTTGGTACATGTGACCACTACTCATAATACCATAGTCTTGTTTCAGGGTTTCGTGACTCAAGCGCCCGATCTCCTGTCCTCTTGACCCCCGAAATACCGATACGTGGAATGCCGAAATGGCAAAGTGTCCTTCTCCTTTCAGAAAATATCTCGAAATCCTAGATTGCTACCATGTGTCTCCTCGAGATGGACGATCCTCCTGTGTTTCGTGATTTTGTGACTTGCGACCCCCGGTGACACAAATCCTCTGTCAACTTGAAACCATGGTAGCCAAAATACCAACGGTTTCCTCAATCTCTGCTACGTGTCCCAACAAATGTACGACTATGATATTTTTGGGATTTCGGGACTTTTGTCGTGGAGTGTCCCGACCTTCGTCAACAAGACCTCTGATATCCCAAACTCCGAAATACCGAAATTTTGATGGCTCTTGGATCTGTTTCCACGTGTCCTTTTTGATGGATGGTCCAGATGATTTTTGGATTTCGCACATTAGGGTTTGGAGTGCAGTCTCCTTTGCTCATCCAACTCCTGATTCTCGATTTTGCAATAGAGTCAGATCGACGACTCACGACCTTTCTCGATCCAACGATCTAGAATGAATCGGGATTTCATGATTCACGAATTCTCATGACAGTCTTCAGACCTTTACACCCTGCGAGTCAGCGAAATGCCGATATCTCGCCATGTGTCCTCCTTGATGGACGGTCCAGATGATTTTGGGATTTCGTGACTTCGCAAGTCGACTTTTCTCCTATGCGCTCCAGAGGACTAAACCTCGTGCACTTTCTCATGGATCCGATGGCTATCAGTCCTCTGCACAAGATCTAATGGCTGTGATTCTTTCACCTTTTCTGCACTCTCCTCGTCCCTTCTGAATTGAATTTTTGCCTCAGATCTGATTGCAGGATGGATCTTGCAGCTGTGATTGCTCGTTCTTGGCTACTTTCATGATTTCTTTTCTATTCTTGCAAAGATTCTCTCATGCGGAAGAAAATTTGTGAATCTTTCACAGATTTGAAAGAATTACACGAATTCTTTGAAGCATTTTGTTCTCTGCAACAATATTTGATGGATTTGAGATAATTCTCGAAATTATTTAAATGATTCTGCCTTCTTCAACAATCTTTCACTAATTTGAACAAATTTCTTTGAATTCTTCAAATTTTCCTGCCTCTTGCAGCTCTTCTTCGTGAATATTTGACGAATTTGAAATTGTTCACGATTCTTTAAACTTTCTTCTTCCACAGTTTCTTCTTCCTCGATCTTTTTGAGCGTATAACGCTATGCTTCCTCGTGTGAGCTTCCCACGACGATATTTTGAGCGGATGGAGGACAACTCTCCAAGCCTTGTGAAAAAACTGTGTCTCGTGCTCTGGATGTCGATTTAAGCTATGCGTTGTGAGGATCATGTTTCTCTCCAGCCTGTGTGAAGAGGTTTACTACTGTTTCTCTGATACCATGATAAATTGTGAAGCAAGAAATGCAGAGAGAAAGCATAGAGCAGAAATAGTATTCAGTATATTGAGAATGTAAGGAGAAATTACAATGAGAAGAGTTAATGAAGAATTATTGTGAAAGAGGAAAAAAGTTGAGCTAAATAGGCTCAAGCAAATCAAGAAAAGAATGTACAACTAGCCAGGACAACTAGCAGTGTACAGTCAACCTGTTGAGGTTACATTATATTTAACACCTATAAGCCTGTATGAAATCATTTGTGAATTTAACCATTATAACTCATTTGAAATCACTAAAGGATTCCAAATAAATCCATATTATTCCAAAACCAAATCGTGGATACCCTTGAAATCACTGAGTAATTCCAATAACTCGCCCATCTCGGCATGCCTGGAAAAGTTCAAGAGTATAGAAGTAGTGTTTCTCTTTTTGTGGTATTGATGGTGGTTGACTGTCATGATCCAACAACAGTGCATGTTTACAAGCCTTGCTAGAATGTAATGAATGTAAAGCAATGTTTAGGACATGAAGTGGCATTATTTCTTTTCCAATTTTCAAGGCCTTGACGATCAAGTTTCACTTCAATTTGCAAGAGGTTTTAATGGAAAATATTCCCAATCAAAATTGATATAGTCATGAAATTTTCAAAGAAGACAATAGCTAAGGTCATGGATCTTCCCAAGGAAGGAGAAAAATGGATAAAAAACAAATCAACGAAATGCCAAGACTGTAACCGATTCTTGAAGGAATAATTTCAGGATGTTTATTGGTCTAAAATGATACCTCAAACCTAGCTCAAAGATAAATAGATGAATCCCTTGACAATATTGCAAAGGTATTTAACATTTGAACTTCCAACACCATATTCAAATTTTGATGCATTTTGAGTCTGGTGGATAGTTAAAGTTTTTGTATTATTGGTGGAAAAGTTTCATAAGAGTTTATATCATCATGGGTTGGTAGCAATGTTGATAATAAAAGAGTTGAATAGTAGAAATGAGTCTTGGGGGAATTTCATAAACCAGGGCATGTTTAAGAGAATGAAATGGTAGAGGTGTGTCACAGGGCATTGTCGATATTCAAAATAGTATGAACGGTATTCAAAATAGTTTGTAATGAAAAAATGTGAAGGGTATTCTTATAGTCAAATTCATGGTACCTTTAGATCCAATTTACAGAGCCACTAAAACATGGAAAAACAAGGAAAATCACAATGTACTAAGGTAATGACCCTTGTTCCTACATAACATATACAAGAGAAAGCCCCAATTATTGTGGATAGTGAATATGAAGATGCACAAACCATTGAAGATATGATCATGGCTACAAAGAAACATAAGGCCAAAATCACAGATCGTTACACCATGTCACCTCTTAGAATATTGCCTAAATATCTTGATAAAGGTTGAATGTGTGATGCAGAAGCATCATTGGAACAATTAATGAAGCATTGTGGGAGATGACTCAGTGTAAAATAGAACGTGCATTAACTGATTTGGATTCCAAGGAAGACAAAAAATTTAATTTTGAGATCTTTGTAATTAAAGATTCCCTGAGATTTAAAGACTAGAACCATTGTATGCATATTCGAAAGCTTGTAATTGGCCTTTAAATGAATGTAGGATTGTACTAATTTTGAGCATAAACTCATATCTAAGTTTGTAAATGTGCATTCACTATGATAGCTTAGTGATAGGAATTCCTTTATTAATATATGAAAGAATTAGATTGATTTGGAGAGAAGGTTTGAGAAGCCAAGAATGTGTATAAATCAATGTAACCATATAGTTTTTCTAAGAAGAGAAGAGAAGAGAAGAGAAATACTCTCAGAACCCAGAGAGGAGATTGTAACTTGTTTTGTTCTTTCTGAAACCAAATAGATATTGTGTTGTTGCATTTGTGTATGTTTTAGGAATGAGTTTATGATTTTGTTTAAGTTTCAATTGTTTATATTCTGGAAGTTTTCATGCAAGGAGTGTAGAGTGCCAACGCAAGGTGTGCGGAGGATGAACCTTCTATGGGTTTAGAAGTTCAGGAGCGATAGTGCGATTATGCACAGAGAAAGAGAAAGGAGTGCGTAGACAAGGCTTTAAGAGTTCAAAGCTCAGGAAGGAAGCATAAGTGTGCACCAGGGTTCACTTCATCAAAGTGAAAATGATCAGGAGAAATAACAAATTACAGAGTTCCAGGTAGGAACCCAAGGAGTGTAAAATCCATTTGTTCAATAATGGACAAAAAATATATCTTCATAAGAGGTTGAATTCCCTCACAACCATCCGATCAATTAGAAAAGCATGGTCATTAAACCTCTGATTCCTTCAGACTTCTCTCCTTCATTGATTTGGGACAATTGGTTGTTTTCAGGAGCCACAAAGCCCCAAAGAATGAAGCTCCAAGGTAATAATCAGTCGTAGATATGGTAAACTAATATGAGCCGTCAGATCCCCACACCTTCAGAATTCAACGATCTAGAACTTCGGGTAAATTTGATTGTTGTGGTTTGGAGCGGTAGAACCCTGAAGCAAGAGTATCAGAGAATTGAACTGAGCCTTCAAGATAAGACCTTGGCCCTATACTGTGGTCACATGCATAAATCCAATGGAAAAAAGGGAACCTAACGAATTCAAAAATTTTCACCAGTATGGTGAGCGCTTGTGGGTAAAGAAAAGCTAGGGATCTATGGGATCTTGAGAGACAATTCATCTCCTATTAAGATACGATCTTAGACCGAGAGGTCATGCCAGCCCTTAGGGGTTTCATCAAGTGGTATCATAGAAGGACAAAGATCTGTGTGGAGATATATTGGAAACCATATAGTCGAGGAGATGTAGGTAGAGACCTATAACCAATACAACTATGGAGGAAGAAATTAGACAACTTCGTGCAAGGTTAGAATCCATGGAAGAAACACAAAGGAGAGCACCAGAGACTAGTGATGTTAGTGATGCTGAGAGTGAAAATCCAGTAGAAGAGGAAGTTGCAGGAGAAGAAGAAACATAGGAATGATTTTTGGGAGTTGTTGGGAAGCTGGGAACTAGGGCGAAGATGGAAGTCCCAATGTATGAAGGTAATTTGGACTAGGGTTACCATGTTTTGGGGAAAGAGGTTGTTCTCCCTTTTGATGTATAAAAGACATTTTATTCCTGTAACTGGGGATGTCCCCATTGATATTGTAATAACCTTTTTCAGATTTATAAAACACTACCTATTTTGTTGTCTTCATCTTCGTTGTGACTAGCGCAGCCCTGATCAAAGAGATGGGCCTGCTCTTCTGATCAGGTGTTGCATATTCCTGAGTGTGTTATTTATCAGTTCTATGCTTGTTGTTACAGTGTGTTATTTATCAGTTTATGCTTGTTGTTATAGTGTTATTTATTAGTTTATGCTTACTGTTATAGTGTGTGATTCTTATGAGTACTTTTCGGAAGTTGTAGTTAATCCAATTGATAGTAATGTTTTGAATCTTAATCATGAACCCTTGGCCATAATTAATTGTACTCTTGCCCCTGCATATGCCTTGTGCATTGCCTTGAAAGGATACACACCCGGATTGATAAATTAGTGAAGGAAAAGGGTGTATAAATCGTTCATACTTGGACACCAACATCCCTTCAACCTGGTCACATCATGCTTTACATTATTCTCATCATCAATATACTCCTAATAAAAATATTTGTCTAAGGTTATTACAATATCAATATACTTCCATCTTTGCCCTAGTTCGAGACTTATGAAGGTAAATCTGAAAAAGGTTATCAAAATATCAATGGGGACATCCCCAGTTACAGGAATAAACTGTCTTTTATACATCAAAAGGGAGAACAACCTCTTTCCCCAAAACATGGTAACCGTATCCCCAAAAATATATATTAGTTGGAATGGCACTAGTACTAGATGGACAGGATCAATGAAATTCCCAAGATGGTTTAGGGATCTGCGACTCCAGCTATGCGGCCTCTTTATGGCTTGGTTGTTGCTTTGAAGAGAAGATCTATTGTGGGATGAAGCTCTGGTCCTGTTTTATAGAAGCTGCGGTCAAACATTCGTTTTAGTGCTGTGAATAGGAAGAACTCCGTGACTTTTACTTCATTAATAAAATATTCGAATAGACAAGGTAGGGGTAATTACCTCACAGATTTAGCATAGTAAACATAGGTAAATAAGTGTAAAAAGGTCAAAAAGGTAATGGAATTGTAGCAGAAAGATAGCTCGATTTGGTACCGAACATCTCCCCCCAACTAGCCTTCTTCATGCCCTCATGCAGTTCACCGCTTCCACATGTCTAGATTTCACTGACTATTGGCTTCCTGAAAATGGGCAAGATCATATTCTTCAGTCATCTTTGTTCTTGGAACTTTAAAACCATCTAAGAGGTGGACGTCTTCCCACCAATATTCCAGGACGATATACGCTAGAGTGTAATCTTCTACTGGCAACCAAATAGTGGGAAACTGAAACCAGAGTCCCATCCATCGGATCCCGCTTGTTCGGACACATGCCACATATCTGGGCACTTTGGGGAGCACCCGTGCAAAATTTGGTGCCCAAAAAGGTTCCTTGTTCTGGATAGCTGTAGGTGTCATCATCCACCTTTTCTGAGAACAATCAAGGGCTTCTTCATGAAATGTGACTATTTTCTTAACACAAAGATTAAGGCACCATTTTTGTGTCCTCAACATTCTATCTCTATTTGCCTCAATTCCCAAAAAGGGGTTGTGTTTATTGAACATGGTGACTGACCTCTCAGGTTCTCCTCTTACCATAAAGGGATTTGTAACCTGATTAGATTCAAATGTGTTAAAAGCCTTCTGTCAACTGATTTGGTTGAAAGTGTAAGAGGTGAGGGCTCTTAAATGGATGTCTCCCACATACGGGACCGGATTGAAGTCTCTGTCCAGGTGCAATAGATATCCATGCAGGTAAAATTCACACGTCAAATGTTGATTTGGCACATCGTGGCACCTCATTATTCGGAGGAATTGTACACCATTTTATATTTTATAACTAATCTCATTTTTTATTCTCTCCATGTAGAATAGAAGAAAACGTTCATGTAAGAATAAAGAATAACTAGAAGCAGGGGGGCGACATTCCATCACCTCTTGCGCCAAACTAAACATCTTCTCTTTATCCATTTTTATCTCTGCCACTTGCTTTTCCAGTTGCTCCATCATGAGCTGCTGCTTCACATGCCTTAATCTCATGATGTCTATATGCTCCACATATTCAAAAATAGTTGTGGAGGCTCATTCCTGCGTTCTTCTTATTTCATTTTGATATTGATCCATAGTAGATTTCCAAGTCTGCACTTTGACCATTAAGGCATGCTCATGGTCTTCAAACAATTGCTCGACCGGGTTTGTTTGAGTAGCTGCAGAGGTTATGGATGCCTGGTTCATCTGAGTCTCTGTTTCTACTCCTATGGTCTTGGAATTTCTAGCTTTCTGCTTGTATTTCTTCATCTGCTCCTACATTTTGTGTACCTGCTTCCTTAGTTTCATGACCTCCATCTTAAACCGCATTGTATCCTTCAATTGTAGTTGATGTTTTTGTTTGGATGGGAGTCTTACGACCTTCTTGCCTGGCTCTTCCATTGGCTCATTCATTGAGACCGCTTCGCTTGGTCCCTCCTCTTCGCCTACAACTAATTCCTCTTATTGCGCGCTCATCGCGATTGGTGGTGCCCTTGCGATATGCTCTCCTACTAATGTATCTATTTGAGTATCATCCACCCCACACAGTTGTGGCTTTTGTGATAGAATTAGAGGAATGGAGAGATCTTCTTCTATACGCTGAAGGGAACGAGTTCGCCTTGCTCCTTTTGGAATAAAGGAGAAAAAGGAGAACTGGAAGGGATCTTCAATATTCGGTCTCGAGGTTGATGCTGGTTCTTATGGTTCGATGCCAACCTCATGCCCTATTTTTCCCATCACTTCTTCCATGGGCTCTATGGTCGGGGTGGTCACGGCCTCTTCTTCATTCTGGTTATCGTCCTCCATCGAATCCATGGTGACAGGAGGTCCTTTTGGAGTATCCTCGGTCGCAATATCGACCAATTCACCCGCTCCTGTCTATTGTGACCCCGCTTCTGTTGTTTTCATGCTATCAAATTGTTCTGCTAATTCCATAGGAGAGACTGGTTGTTGTGGGATAGCCTCGGCCATGGTACTAGTGGGCTTTTCTGTGTCAACTTCCACATATTCCATTGGTTCCATGTTTTCAGCTTGCTCTTGGGGAGCAGCCTCTTCCTCGAATGCTTCATCTTCCATATCCATCTCTTTCGGTTCCTCCTGGTCAACATAGTCATATTCTCCTCCATTTTCCTCCTCCATGGCTTTTGGTTCATCTTCCTTAGTAGCCACAGCGGCTGCTACTTCTTCCTTTGTGGAATCCCGAAACAGTTCCCACGGGATCAGGATTTGTCTAATGGAATTCATTACTAATAGCTAAACCAACCCATGGTGGGTGATGGTCACCAATACTTTTCGTGACTCTTGAGCCGAATGTACCATTAGGTGAAGGCTTCTCAATAAGAAAGAAGGCACATTCAGTGAGAAAGCCTCTGCTTGGGGAAATCGCAGGTGAGTTAGTATTCGGAGATGGTATTTGAATATGGTGGAGTATCTCCCTTTGCAAGTCATATATCTCATGACGAATTCTGCTACTTCCTTCCATGGATGTGGCAGTGAATTTCGGTCATATCCTCAACCCTTCTACACAATGCTTTCTCCTTCCTATAAAAAGGCTTCGGGAAACTCTGGAAGGATAGACCTTCTTGAAAACCATCATTGACCATTTTGAGGGAGTTCACTGACTTCTGCGATGACTTCCTCTGTCACAAGATTTTCAATTCCGCGGACCCGAGAGCTTCCTTCTCTCAAGTTTAGTGCGAATTATGTTGAAATTTCTTCGTTCGACCCTTTCAATCTGTCAAATTAAACATTCCATCCCGCGTTCTAAAAGACCTTCCATACCTCCTGATTGTTCTGAAATCTCGTTGTATCTTTAGGTTCATGCCGCACAGATTGTCCACCCATTGTTGTAGAGGCAAAGTCAGCACGACGAATGTAGTTAGATGGTAGGGGAAAATGACAGGGGTCCAAACCGTTGGCAATTGAAATAACTTCATATCGCTTTTGGGAATGATGGATGAAACAGCGCTAGTATGTTTGGAAATGATGACATATTGTGGTGGTACTATCAGAAATTTAATGCAGTGTGTTGGGGAGGTGACTGATTATGACTCTACATGTACGAGTACACATTTTGACATATCAAGTTATGATTACGGAGTATCGAAATCATTGGATTTTGTTTGATGTGGATCATGTGTCATAAATGCTTTTTTGTGGCATGCTGTAATTTGTTATGACGGTTCCCCCCCAATTTAATTATGGCCATCCATGACATGTTTTGATGTCTTTTTGGAATATTTTAATTAAATCCATAAAGGTCGGCGGAGACGTACCTGGGGACCTACCTTATGGTGGATTAGTAGCAAAAGGTATAACGGAGTAATGACAGCAGGGCGTAATGACAGTAAGGAGTAACAACAACAGTGAGTAGCAACAATGACAGAATAACGACGATGACGAAGTAGCGGCAGTTGCAGAGTAATGGTACTGGTGGAGTAACGACAGTTGTGGAGTAATAGCACCGCTGGAGTAACGACAGTTGCAGAGTAATAGCACCGGAGGAGTAACGACAGTTGCGGAGTAACAACACCAGCGGAGTAACGACAGTTGCGGAGTAACGACACCGGCAGAGTAACGACACTTGTAGAGTAACAACACATCGTGAAGTAATCAGTGCATACCAGTGGAGTAACAACGTATTTATAGCAACATTGGTGGAGTAACAGTGCCGAGTGTTTGTTGTGGGGTATTCTACCCTACGGACTAATAAGCTAGGGCTCTAAACTTATACACAGAAAATGACCCTTAAGATTTAACTTTTAACCTTCTACCCAAAATCTCAACCCTTTTTCAAGCAAACATGGGAAGAATCGACTCACCTTTTTAACGATGATTGAAGTAGATTCTCTGTTGAGCCTTCTATTTCCTTGCTGCGGCTGCCCCTTCTACAAAGCTTCCTGCAATCAAGATAAGACTATACATGCATGCTACTAATTTACTAGAGGGTTATAAATCATACATAAATCAAATAACATAGATGAGATTCATGAACTTGGGACGGGAAAAGCATCTT
>SNQJ01S0260822.1:0-12246 GCA_010110895.2 Picea sitchensis
GAAACTGGTGAGACTTTAGAAAACTTCATACAACCAATTCTCTATAATGACAAAGATACTTCAATTATTGAGTTGAAGGAATAGTTGAAGAAGGATCACTTTGTCATAGCATAGTTACGGCATGAAAATAGAGAATTGAAGAAGAAATCTCTAGAAAAGGTTTCCTGGAAAGATACTTTTTGTGATAGGAGAATGGTCAGTACTATTAGTTTCAATTGGTTCCAAAACAAAGAATAAAGGGAAATCAATACAATAGACTCCATAGGTAAAGGCTATTTCTCATCCTAATGTTCCCTTAACAAGGTCCTCAACTAAGAAGTTGCAACATCAAGAGGAAATCCCGGTGCAGCAGGTGGAGATTAGAAAGAAAGGAAAATTTGATTTGCTAGCTAAAGCAGCAGAGAAATGAACCATTGGAACTCGAATTGACACATTTTTTTCATTTTTCCATTTTGACTTATTTTTGGAAAATATTTTATAAAGTTACACATCAATTTTTTTTGCGCAACTATGATCACTCGTTGTTACGCAAACTCCATTGTATTTTTCTTGCATCGTGCAACCAACTTACTGTGCAACAGTGGAAAAATTACTAGAACATCTTCAATTCAGCTTGAATGTTTCGAAAAATGTGTCATCTCATCTCCTACAAACATATAAGGGGAAATCACGATTTTTCGTTTCATTTATTGTCATATCAAAGTTGTTACGTTTTAAATTAAATGAGTCCAGTTGACTCTTTATTTTTGGTAGTTCGTTAAAGATTTTATGATGATTATGTGCAACTGTTAGCAGCATTTTTAGGATCATAGTTGAATCTAAATTTGAAACTACAGACATATGATTTTGTATATATTTAGGAAGCCCATGAAAATTTTGTATATATTGTAATTTTTCTTTGTTGTTTATGAAAATTGTTGGATTAGAAGTCCTTGAGTTTTGACCATTGAGATACATGTGATTGTGATATTTTATTCATGTGTGATTTCTTAATATTCATTTTCATGTCTTATACTTAATTTTGCAAGGTTTCTTCTCTATGTTGATGTGAAGTATATGTATCAGAACTCATCTTTATCAGATGCTCTGTTTCATGTAGTTCGGACTGTATTTCCGCTATAATTTCTTCGAGATGCATCCTTGTTAGATTCCTTGAAGGATTATTGTTTTCTATGTAATCTGCTATCTACAAATATATCTATGTGGCTTAGAATATTACTTTCTATCTTGCCTCTGTTCAGTCTTTTCTCAAATTTACCAAGTATCCAGCAAGTTTTATCGACTTTTGATTTTAGTGACTCCATATCCCAATGTACTTTCTGTTCATATTTACACCAACCCTATAAATTCATTTATCCTAGAGATATATCCTTTGAGTTAAACCAAATTAATCCTTTCAACGATTATTGTGAAGAGAGAGAGATCCCTCTCTAGTTGGAAGGGCTAGCTTACAACCCCTAGTTGGTTTTAAGGTTACTTTTGTACCTTTTTCCTCCCTCATCCAAGGAAATTACAGAGAGATAATAGGTGGAAAAGGGGGAGGGATGAAAAGAGGGGGAGATAGGTGAGACAAAGGGAGGTGGGTATGAGGGGGTGGTGCAATAGAGGCAGGGGAGGAGGAGGAGGAGGTGAGAAAAGGAAAAGGGTGGATGGGTAGGGTAAGGAGGTAGGTGAGACAAGAGTGGGATATAGGTGGGACTAGGAAATGTGGGAATGAGGGGGTGGGGTGAGAGGGGAAAATGAGGAGGAGATGAGAAGAGGTATATCATTTCCAGGGCCCTGGGAAACATACCTTGTTCTCAAAACCACCTAGTGGCACCGAAATCCACAACAATAGGCCAATGATACTCTAGAGAGGCTATGTGTGGTTTTTCAATGCATCATTCTTGGCCCTAGATGGTTAGAAGCTTCATTTAGGCCCTAATGTTCATGTTTCCCCCTAGCCATGTCCAAGGCCTTAAGACCCATACCTAGTGCTAAAAACTACTAGTGGTACTTATATACCTAGTTAGAGGTAAAGGATTCCCTCAATAGGTCATTTTTGGTTGTTCAAATTGTCATTTTTTTCCCCAACATCCTATAAGCTTCCTTGAGGGCCTAAGTCTTTTGTTTTTTCCCTTGACCATATCCAAGTTCTGAAGGATCATACTCAATATTCAAAAACTCATAATGCTGACTATTTCCATTACGAGACCCAGGTAACCTTGAAAGGTCCTTTGTGGATTTTTTTATGGCCTCATATGCCTACAAGCTTCCTTTGGAACAATCTTGTTAGACATACCATGTGAATACTTAGGCATAAAATTTTAGGGACATAACATCCCTAACCCCTCAAGTAGGTATAATAATATGTTTTCTATGTGAAAAAGGCCCATGTGAAAAAGACTTAATAGAAGCTTCTACTTCTAGAAAGATCTTCCTCTAGAATGTTCTCTAGAACATAGAAATAGTATAGATAGGAGTAGAAAGCATGGGAAATTTTGTCTTGAAAAATATTTTATAATTGAGCTATGCTCTATTGGAGGTTTCCCCCCTGAAGAGGCCAGTGAACTTGGCTTTATATCAATAAAGGTATGATTTACAATGTTATTGTTCTATATATTTTGTTGTTTCTACTAGTACTCATCCTAATAATTTTGTTTATGCTTTGTCCAATACATCTAGTACCTTACAAGTGGTATCAAAAGAATTTCCTCAATAGAAATTTTAGAAAAAAAAAATAGGGTAGAGACTTGTACTGTCAGAATATTTAAATCATAATGATCTGTTGTTCAATAGGTAAAACTACGGTTGGGGAAGACTAAATCCAAGAAATACAGTCGGTTTCGTGGATTAATTGAAACAAATGTTTCACCTTGTTGGAAATATCTATAACCCATGCCGGTACCCCTTTGAGTAATATTTCATTAGATAGGACCTGTACATGGTCATTTACGCCCACGTACCCTCGAGTATATAGGGAGTCCCCTAGGTCTCATGTCCTCTAGAAGAAATAAATAGTGTAAATAGGAGTAGAAAGCATGGGAAACTTTGTCTTGAGAATTATTTTTTAATTGTGCTCTTCTATATTGGAGGTTTCCTCCTCGCAGAGGCAAGTGAACTTGGATTTCTAAAAATAAAGGTATCATTTTTGGTGTTATTGTTCTCTATATGTTGTTTTTTATGATGGTATTCATCATAATAATTATTTTTCTGCTATACCTAATACATATGATACCTTGCATAAAATTACATGCATGCTCTAGGAATGAGCATGCACTCTTGGAACATGCATGCATTCTAAAGCGCTTGTGCATTATTTTCATTTCTATTTGTTTTGAGTGGGAGTGACAACTCTAGTGTACATGTTTGTTGGGTTGGTTTCCTTGGATTTAGGTTCGAGATGACAAACCTAGTGGTTTAGGCTGCAAATACATTAGAACATCCATTTTTATGAATACCTCTCAATATCTCTATTTTTGACATTATTTTATTATAGGCTACACAAATATGTCATCGATGGAACTGCAGGCACATATCAATTTGACTATGCAGATTCCAAATACACAATTATTTTTTGAAATCAATATTGTTTACTATTTTTAATATATTTTTGTCTTGACATATATCAGAATCTTAAAATACATACCTCTTTTATTTTTTTTCCTTAACCATTTTTAAAATAAGTTATACATTGCACTAGTACAGACTAAGATCTACAATCTAAAAAATAAAATTTGTTTAATAATGTTAATACCCTTGTACTCATCACTAACGGAAGGCCTTGTAATTTCAAGGATATAATGACTTTCATAATTTTAAAAAATATAAAATTAACATTATAAATTTTGAAAAAATAGTCATGCATAAGAACAATGTGTTCTATACAATTCTATAATTATTTTTAAGGAAATTTCATCATTTAGCTACTCAACACTAGCACTAATGGAAACATATGCATTATATTTCGCATGAAAAATAATATGCATGTTAGGAAATTTCAAATTTCACATAATCATACACAATTTCTATAAATAAAAAATATATATTCAAAAAGATTATTCATTTTTCTACATTCCATATTTTTACACGATATTCAAATTCATTGTGAAAGTACCTCAAATCATCCCTCTAAGTTAACATATAGTTTTTTTTCCATGTTTGCATTGCCACTAACATGTCATGAGAGACCATCATTAGTTTTCACCCACCCATGTGTTGAGTTTGGTCTTTATTGCAACTTTATTTAGATGCATTTTGGAAATCCTTCAAAAAATGGAGTTCCTTATATCCAATATCCTTAAATACCTTGAGGAGGCGGAGTTTCTCTTCTTCCAAATGTTCATCATAAGATATCCTAAGAGCCCTTGTTGCTAAAGTGTTGAGGACCCCAAATGTTTATGAAAGATGGTGATGGGTGTTGGAATGTAAGTATTTTTCCATGTGAGTTTTCTTCCTAAATACTTTATCTACCAAGGGTCCATCGGGTTTTTTCATGGTTAGAACATAGAGGAATGGGATACTTTTGTTTTCTTCAAATTCGATAGTAAATTCGATGTGCTTCAATTGATTATTAAGGTGCTCTAGAAATTTGTTTAAACTCTCCTCTCCATGGGGCCAAATGACAAATATGTCATTAATAAATCCTACCCACAACTTTTCTTTGAGGGGAAAGGAACTAAGGGCGTTCTCTTCAAAATGTTTCATAAATAAATTTGCCACAATAGGAGATAGAGGAGACACCATTTTTACACCACATGTTTTCTCATATATTTGGCCGTAGAATATAAAGAATGTATATTTAAAACAAATTCCATCAATCTTAAAAAAACAAATTGGTGTTTTTTTTTCTTTTTCAGCACACAGTTTTTGTTGAGGGTTTTAGAATTTTGGTTAAGGAAATAAGGTTGTAGACTAATCTAGGTCAATGGATTAGGGGTTTTGGATATCGTGGGATCCTATATATAGTGTATTGTAAACAATGAATATGGATGATGAATAAGAATTAGAGGTGCAACTCTAAACAAGTTGTTGGTTTTCCTAGTTTGGGTTCCACGATAAAATATTTGTGTAATGTGTGTGTGTGTGTGTGTCGTTCTATCTTTTTTTTATTAAGAATCCATTTCTGTAATTAATTGCACAAGGTTAAAATCTAAAATACCTATATACCTAATTAAAGGAAAAGGATGCTCTCAATAGGTCATTTGTGGGCATTCAAAGTGTCATTTTTGGCCCCATAAGCCTATAAGTTTCCTTTAGGGCCTAACTCTTCGTTTTGTTCCCTTGACCATATGCAAGTTCCAAAGACTCATACTCAATGTTCAAAAACTCATAATGTTGACTATTTCCATTAGGATACCAATGATACCCTTCAAAGGTCCTTTGTGGTGAGTCAAGATGTTGTTGATGGCCTTATATGCCTACAAGCTTCCTTTGGAAAAATATTGTTAGATGTACCTTGTCAATACTTAGACATAAAAGCATGTGTGCGCTCTACGAGCATGCATGGATTATAAAGTGTGTGTGCATTATTTTCATTTCAATATTTTTGGGCAGGATTGACAACTCTAGCATACGTGTTTGCGAAGTTGGTTTCCTCAAATTTAGGTTTGGGATGACAAACCTAGTGGTTTGGGCTGCATATACATCAAAACCTCCATTTTAAATCTGAATACCTCTCAATATCTATATTTTAGATGTTATGTTTCTATAGGCTACTCAAATCTTTCATTGATGGAACTATAGACACATATAGAATATGTAGATTTCAAATATATATAAAAAAATGAAATTAGTATTGTTTAATATTTTTAATATATTTTTGTCTTGACATATATCGGAATCTTAAAATACATACCTCCTTTATTTCCGCTATAACTCTTTTTTCACCTTAACCATTTTTAAAATAAGTTATATGTTGCACTAGTACAAATTTTGATCTATAATCTGTAATACCCCTAGGACAAACCCCAGTTGTACATAAAAATGTAAATGTTTAATGGGCTGGTGAGCCAGGTTGTTATAGGCCAAAATTCTTATGTGATTATTGGCCAGAGAACCTGGATGCTAAAGGCCAGTGAGGTTATTTTTGTAATATGTAAACACTCATATTATTAATGAAAACACATCGTTGTTACAAACCGACCACATAAAAGAGTATGGGGGGATAAACTCCACCTAGAAAGGGAAAGGGAGGGCTAAGAGTATAGAAAGATTCTAAGCTAGGGGGCTTAATCCCATTGGAATATTATATTGTTATTCCTTAAAGCTAAAATAATGGATATTACTATATATCCTAAGTCTCGAAAGTAGGGACAAGGGAGTCCCTTGGAGTTCCAAGTGTCATAAAATACACATGCATATGTGTGTGTGTGTGTGTGTGTGTGTGTGTGTGTGTGTGTGTGTGTGTGGATATAGTGCGAAAAGGGGGGATGATTTCAGATTATGCATTATCATGAGTATGGATTGTCCCTGCATGGAGGTAATTTTGAGTTGTATCAGACGGTATTCGACTATGGCAAAAAACCTGTATTGGTATTGTTAGTGCGGGAGATGGATTGAAGAAGCGGTTGTTAGGATGTATTATAGAAGAAGCGGGTTGGAAAACCCATGAGTAGTTCTTTGGGTGAGAGACTACTTGGATTTGTCCCCTGGTGCGTTGGTAAATAGCTACGGGACTCTAAGACTTCTTGTCCATCCTATTGTTGAATCCCCATAAGAGAAGTGGGGAAGCCAAGGGAATGTTAATTAGAGAAGGGGCACACTTCCTAGAATGGTACAGGCATGTGGGGAATGAGAGATCGTATGCTAGTTGTAGTAGTTGGCACCTTGGCAGGAACAATTAGGATACTTAACAGACCTTAGACTGGCTTAGTTTTCCCTTTTCTCTAGTAGAGTGTATCCCCAACTTGGGGGTGACCCAATGTTGAGAGTTATGAGCAGCGCATTCTAATGATGGGAGGAACGTGGAAGGCCTGCATGCAGTTGGTGTTTATTTTCATGAGATAAGTGTATTTTATGTGCTTATTTCAATTATTGTGTGTGTGAAATTATGGGTTTTTTTCATGGAATCTCTATTGTTAAATTCTACATTAACTGTTATTGTTGCATCCATACTATTTTCCCCTGAACTCTGTTAATATGCAAAACTTAGTATTCAATTTCATGGTATCATATTTTGTAATGTCGTAGGGCGTGTTCCAACTCAGGGCTAGGAACTTTACCAAAGCATGGTTTTGAGTCCCAACTAATGGGTACATTACAAATTGGTATCAGAGAAAATTGTGTGTAGTGTTGTTCTGTAATGGGTACATCACAAATTGGTATCAAAGCCAAGGTTGCAACACTGAGCCTGCACGGACCATTTAGCAAAGCACTGAAGTGAAATTTCAGAGGATGTAAGAAAATTGTTTAACAGAATGTCAAAAAGATTTCATTGCCTTTTTTTTGAAAAAATGTTAAGGTGTTTTCGTGGTGAATCCGGGAGCAGCCGAGTGAAATTGGACCAAAAGCCTCAATTATTGTTGTTTAAATTCCTAACGAATTTGGGAAAATTAGCCCAAGGATGAGTTTTTTTGGATGTTAATATTTGTACGAGTAAATTTAGACCTAAAAATGGTCGAACTTGAAGTTAGTATAAGGCTATGGATGACTAAGTGAAACTGAATAAACTTTATGGTTGTCGAGCATCCATGGTGAAATGGAATGGAATTGGGAAAAAACCCCAATTTCTTACATCTAATCATCGACAATTTCATAGTGAAAGAGTTGAATTGAAAGCAGTGTGCAGACATTTATGTACTAGGATTGATGGGTTATATTAATCTTATTCACGGATCTCTAATGACGGCCAAAGAAGGAATTTCATTTTGGGATAATTTAAGCATCTTTGAAGTTTCTGGAAAATATGAGAAACTGGAAAAAAAATCGGTATTTTTCCGTACGTTGACGTCAGCATAACGTGGGGGGGGGCACATCTCAGTTGATGTGGTGGCAGGTACATGGAGGAAGAAGTGGAAAAAATGGCTAAGTGTTGAGACTTTTCGGATGGACTTATGTAAGAAAGGTTGCAAGTCTGTGAGTCTGTGAGTCCGCGACTATGAAAGTCCGAAGAAGTGGGGAAATGGCTAAGTGTTGAGACTTTTTGGAAGGACTTATGTAAGAAAGGTTACAAGTCTGTGAGTATGTGATTCTGTGAGTCCAAAAGTACAAAGAAGTGGGAAAATGGCTAAGTGTTGAGACTTTTCAGACTGACTTATGTAAGAAAGGTTATAAGTTTGTGAGTCCATGAGTCTATGAGCCGTAAATTCCGAAGAAGTGGAAAAATGGGTAAGTATTGAGACTTTCATACGGAGTATGTAAGAAAGGTTACAAGTTCATCAGTTCGTGAGTCTGTGAGTCCAAAAGTCCGAAGAAGTGGAAAAATGGCAAAGTGTTGAAAATTTTCAGATGGATTTATGTAAGAAAGGTTACAAGTTCGTGAGTCTGTCAGTCAGCAAGTCTGAAAGTCCGAAGAAGTGTAAAAATGGCTAAGTGTTGATACTTTTCGGATGGACTTATGTACGAAAGGTTACAATTCTTCGAGTCTGTGAGTCTGAAATTCTGAAGAAGTGAAAAAATGGCTAAGTGTTGAGACTTTCGGACGGACTTATGTAAGAAAGGTTACAAGTCCATGAGCCTGTGAGTCCGAAAGTCCGAAGAAGTCGAAAAATTGCGAAGTGTTGAGACTTTTCAGATGGACTTATGTAAGAAAGGTTACAAGTTCATGAGTCTGTGAGTCCACGAGTTTGAAATTCCAAACAAGTAGAAAATTGACTAAGTGTTGAGACTTAGTATGAGTTTGTGAGTCCGCGAAGATAGAAAAATGGCCAATTGATGAGACTTAGTATGAGTTTGTGAGTCCGCGAAGACGGAAAAATGGCTAAGCGTTGAGAATTTTTGGACAAACTTATGTAAGAAAGGTTAAAATTCTGTGAGTCTGTGAGTTCGCGAGTATGAAAGTCCAAAGAAGCGTAAAATTGACTAAGTGTTGAGACTTAGTATGAGACTGTGAGTCTGCAAAGATGGAAACATGGTGAAGTATGGGAACTCTCTGGGTGGACTTATGAAAGGAAGAGTTATGCTTCCATGAGTTCATGATTTTGTGAGTCTGCAAGTCCGAAAAGATGGGAACGTTTCTAGCAGGCTTATGAAAGGGAGATTTATGCTTCCATGAGTCTGTGAGTCCACAAGTCAAAAAAGATGGAAAAATGGTTAAGTATGGGAAATCTTAGGGAAGACTTATGAAAGGGAGAGATATGATTCCATGAGATCGTGATTATGTGAGCCTGCAAAGACGAAAAAAGGTTAAGTATGGGAACTCTTTGGGTGGACTTACAAAAGTGATAGTTATGTTTCCATGAGTCAGTAAGTCCACAAGTCCGAAATGATGGAAAAATGGTTAAGTATGGGAATTCTTCGGACGGACTTATGAAAGGAAGAGTTGTGCTTCTCTAACTCCATGAGTCCATGAGTCTGTGAGTCCAAATAGATGAAAATAATCTAAGTATCGAGACTTTTCAAAAGAATTCATGAAAGAAAGAATCATAATACACTATTGGAACAAAATCATATGAAATTTGTATGTAACTGTAAATTGTTAAGCCTAATAAAAGAATTTGGCTACACATTTTGTAGAGTTAACAACATTTAGATCAGAACAGGATCACACAAAGTTTAGAATCATGGAATATGCACATAGGGCAAACATCCATAAAGATGAGATAAGAGGGTTGTATGTTGATATAGGAAATGAAGGTACAAATTCAAATGGACATGGAAAAGGCAAGGAAGAAAGCATGAACTTGGTAGAGACCATAAATTTTTGAAAAAAAAAAGATGTCCAAAATTATAAAGTTGATAATGAGAGGCTTATGAAAAACAAGGAGTAGCAAGAAGACTTCAACATCAGTTTAATGCAGAGCTACAGAGATGATAATGAAAAAATTATGAAGGCTCGGGAAGAGATACTTCAGATCTTAAATATGTTGCATAAGCCTAAAGGCACACTTGAAGAGCAATATATTGAAAAAAGAGAGGCTAAGCCTACTAACTAGGCATTGTCATTAAGAAGAAGTGCACTCTACAGAGAGTGTTGTGTGAAAAGGATTTCTAGAAAGAGGATAATTTTACGCAACTGAGAGTTTTGTGGGTCCATTGGACAGGAAAGAGGTCAACCTTGTGCATATGGTTGAAGCATCCAAGAACTGCAAAGGAAGGTGCAAGGAAGGTGTTGCAAGGTTGTCAAGGGTATAAATAAAAGAAAAGGAATATTAGTATTCAAATGCTATAAAGATTGAATGGCTTGCAAAGGAATTGGCACATATGATCTAGCAACTCTTTTCTAAAAATTACACAAGCAATAAAGATGCCTCTATTATCAAAGTGCGCACCAAAAGAAAGGTACATGTGCAAATGGAAAAGGGTGGCATTTCCATTGGAGCAGGGTGGTCTTGAATGGACAAAAATTGTTTCACAGTGAATCAGTCAACAAAGTGAAGAGAGATATTTAATATTGAGCAAATCCATGGGTGGAAAAGAATGTTAGAGAGAAGACATGAAAGAAGTATTCCAGAATGTTGAAATACCAGTCAATGATAATGGTATTCCAAGGATGGTTTGGTCAAGAAAAATGGGAAGTGGTTAATTAAATTTTAGTGTTAATATTCAGTTGGAATAGTGCATGTTACAACACTATGAATATTGAGAATTTAGCCAAAAAATGTTGGGACGTAATTCTTTCATAAAGTAGTTGTGAGATGGCAGCACTAGTGCACCAGCTAGTGGTTGGAAATGTTGAATGGCCAAGTAAGGATTGTCTAGCAGGTGTAGAATAAGGGCCAAAGGTGCATGGTTGAGAAAGATAATAGTGCACAGGGTAGCAAGGTTCTACATAAATTCAAAGACAACCATCTACAACAATAAATATAAATAATTGGTTAATATTAAATAGATGTGCATTGGAGTGCATGATAGGATTGATGCATGATGCGTCGAATAAAGATAGAATGCTTGTGCATAAAATAGGCATGAAAGATCAAATGCTTGGTGCATATTGTGTTGGTGCATGTAAACATACATGAACATGATGGTAGCGTGATTATAGACTAAGAGTATTTTGTTGATATATATATGTGTGTGTGTGTGTGTGTGTGTGTGTGTGTGTGTGTGAAATAATGATACTATGATATTTGAATAAAACTAATGAAGGATTTTGTATAGAGGAAACATGATTATAGAATGAAAATATTGTTGCTTATGGTATCCATCCATATGAAGAAAAATGAGGATGGAGAAAGTGTTGACCAATAAAATTAGTGAAGGGAGCCGACGAGCTTCTACAAATGTTAAAAAAAAAAAAACATCAATTAGCATCAAGTAAATTGATAACAGCCATGCAGGTATGAAGTTGGGGTTGTTATAATGTACAAGTGTTGAACAGAATGAAGGTAAGAATTCCCTCATTCTAATATAAATATTTGAATCAATGAAAAGGCGGGAGGCCTTGAGCATGCAAATATTATTTTTTACTTGAATGCATTTATGGGAACTTTAATTTCATATTATGTTATGTTGGTTATGAATTCATAATCGAGTTAAGTCGGGAGACATTACTCTTATTGTAACAATGAATGTCATTTGATATGATCATGTGGGAGGTCGTGATGAGTTTGGATATGGAAAGTCTATAGTTCTAATCCAAGTGCATGATGGTTATTCCCTATGTAATTGAGGTTTGGACTGCAATTTTTTTTCCCACAATAAATAGAAGGGATCATGTTCCTAGTGTTATGTATGGGTTGAAGAGGAAGGTATCCAAAGGATCAGATGGGTTGTGGGGAAGATTTTGGATGGTGTATTGAGGCATGGACTATACCTTCCAAATCACATGGTGGAATACATGACATGAACATATGGTATTCCAAAATCAATGCAATGACGCATTGTGTAGATGTGGCCAGGATTATTGGCACATTGGTTTTATTTATTGATAAAGTTTGATTGCATTATGAAAAGCTTGATGTGTTGATAATGCATGTACAATGAATGATGGTGTTATTCTAGATAATATGATGAATAGTAGAATGCCATTTTAATGTGAATAATGATTGGAAATGATTGAATTGTTGGGTAGATATAATTATGATATCATTTCATGAACTGCTAAAAAATATGCATGAGTGTTAACAATCTTGTTTGGTTGCAAGAAAGATGAGGAAATTGCAGGAA
>SNQJ01S0260823.1:0-12246 GCA_010110895.2 Picea sitchensis
GGAATTTATTACTTTTCTAGAAGTATAATATTCTAAAAGACCAACAATCAAGGCTTTATTTTTTCAAGTGAAGACTTGCAAGAATTCTCATGGCTAGTTAACGAGTTGTAGAAATAAAAGCACGCAAAGAAAAATCAAAACACTCTAAATACAGTTGCAATTTAAATGTAAATATATACATTGAAGGAAATCATAACAAGCGTAAAAAAATCATGATATAAGAGTAAGAAAACAAAATCAAGACAAGAGTTACAAATTTCTTTCATAGTTGCAACTATACTAAAAGGCATCTAGGGATATACAAATCACAACATGAGATAAACATGTCCCGTGTGTTGTGTTTGTGTGCATATTAGAGGCCAATATAAGTTAATAAACACCTTGATTACAACTATGATATAAGTGTTCACTTTCGAGGTTACTCTGAAAGTGTTGTTACCATGTTTAGGGGTGCTTCATGGGATGTGGGGTGCATAGTGTATGGTAGACCCTTGGTGTTCCACAAAGGACTTGCACAATGGAGGTGGCTTACTCTTGGTTGCTAGACCTTGTATGGATGCTTATACGACATTCTTCCTCAGAGTGTTGGAGACCTATGGACCCTGGTGACTTCTTCATTTAGCCAACACATGAATGGAGGTTACTTACTTATAGGAGTGTTGGGCATTCTGCAGGAGGGAGTTGAGCCCTAAACAACATGAGGTTTCTTGGTTTCTTGCATGGAGGCTTACACTCGACTTGAGGATGCTTGGGTTGAGGGAGTGAACACGTAGGCGTGGTGATCCCTGAGCAGACACATGAACTTGGAGATGCATTACAGCTTTGGACCCTTGGTGGATGAGCGTTGGACCTGTTGTCCCCATTTTTGTGGATAACTATATCAAAGATGATATCTAGAGGCATTCAGGTTGCAGAAATGGAATGTCGACAAATGAGCAGTACTTGATGCTAGCCAACATGAAGCCCTCCTTTATTTTTGGGCATATTTTGGGCAGCAACTAAGCAGCGGATGACACCATGACAATGGATGGGCTTGTTGGACATCCCACGGACATGCTACAAGTTGGTAAGCCTTCAACCATAGTGAGCATTGATTTAATATTTGAGGCATTTCTAGATTAGTGCATATCATTCCTCTTGGTCATGAGACATTAGCTTGTTGGTTATACATTTTCCTTGGCCATACCCGGGTGGTTGTCTTGGTCTCTTGGGAAAGTTAGGAAGCCTTTTGGAAGCAGGGTACACACTAGGTCATGTTTTGGGATTAATCAGTGTCATACTTTTCACTTCCCATATTCATATCCCACTATCCTTCCCACTACTTCTGGTGTTTGGTTGTTTTGATCAAGGACGAGACTATTCCTCTTTCTATGGGATAAATCCCTAGGGGGTGGCTAGCAAAAGCCAACCATGGTTACCTTCTTAGAGACTCGTCCAGTCCACATAGCACTTGTGAATGCATCCCCAGAGCGCTACATATTAGTGCAAATCACTCCTCTTGGTCATGAGACATTAGCTTGTTGATTATACTTTTTCCCTAGCCAAACCTAGGTGGTTGTCTTGGTCTCTTGGGAAAGTCGGGAAGACTTTTGGAAGCAGGGGTACACACTGGGTCTTGTTTTTAGATTAGTCGGTGTCATACTTTTCACTTTCCATATTCATATCCCACTATCCTTCCCACTATTTATGGTGTTTGATTGTTTTGATCGAGGACAAGATTGTTCCTCTTTCTATGGGATAAAGCCCTAGGGGGTGGCTAGCAAAAGCCAACCATGGTTACCTGCTCAGAGACTCGTCCAGTTTGCATAGCACTTGTGACTGCATCACAAGAGCGCTACATATTCTCTGGGGTGTACAAAGCAAGTTAAGCATGTGTTTTTCAACACAAGATGGACAAGAAAAATAAAGTAAAAGAAAAAGAAAAAATAAAGAACGGTGTCACACATGGAAAATATCTCCAGAACACTACATATTCTCTGGGGTATTTCCCCCATGTGATGACGTGGTAAAAGGATAATATAGGACTTGAGCCTTGCGAATAACAGGAGCCAATGGTCGCTCATTCCCAAAGGCACCCTTGATTGAGATAGTATGGACCCTATGTGTCGAACTTCCAACACCTTTGAAGTTAACCTACTATGTTTTTCCTCATTATTCATCTGTGACTTTGAAGACTCATTTCCTGGGAACCAACCTCTCTACCTTAGGGTGACTTATCCTATTGGGATTCCTTGATGATTTTCCCATACCTTGACTATGAAAAAAGTATAACTTTCTTAGCTTGTGTCAACTAGGATAGAGGAGTGTGATGGACTAACTATTAATGGATTTTATATTATGTTGGTTTATCTTACTATGATTATTAATCTTGCTTTCTTGTAGATGCACATGTCTTATTTTGTCCTACAAGTCCTTGCCATGTGTCATTCTATTACAGCTTTGCAGGCATATTACAAATGTTGCAGGGGTCGATATGCTTTGATGATGATTTTTCCCACTTAGAGGAGGTCGCTCCACTTATTTTGCTTCATGATTATTAGATCCATGCATTCACCATCCTTGGGAGGCTCACCACTCTTTTCCACTTGCATTTTTTAGAGGATCGAGGGCATTTTTTACCTTGGGAGGCACCTTTTGGGGAGATCCATTAATTATGTAGGAGGTCGTTTGGTCTTCCTAGGCCAATCTTGACTTGCTAGGTGGATTTACCACCTTTATTATTATTATTAGGATTTAGTTAGATCTAGAAACTCACCTTTTATTTGTATTTTGACCATTTAAAATAAAATTCAAATAAAAAATTGTCAAAGGTGGTCATAAAGTGAGTTGTCTAGATTATTTTTGAAATATTTTTGGTATTCCTAGGCCATTAATGACTTTATGGTGGATTAACCACCTTTATTTAATTTAGGAATTTAGTTTTTACCATTTGTGACTAAGTCAATTATTTTAAATGGTCAAAAATTAATAATTAAGTGAGTTATATTTAATTTTCTCATTGTTATCGCGCAATTTGTACTTGCCCAAAGCCAAAGGCAAGTGATCACTAAATTGGCGTAACAGGAGATTGTCCTATCATTGTCCACCTAAACAAGACACCTCTTTCTCTTTATGGGTAGTACCCCAAGGGAGACGTCCTTGGTGACCTGGGGGTTTGAGAAGGCTAAGAAAGTCCCACCCCTCTCACATGTCACTCTAATCAGAAAGTCCCAAGGGTTTCAATAAGATGAAGCAAAGTAATGCTTAAGTGTGCCTGCCCAAAACAAGACAATAAGAAAAACATTATTTGCAAGTACCAATTGATGTTAGTGCTTCATAAAACCATGGACTTTGAATAAAAGCATAAGTTGATATAAAAGATGAAGCAAACAAAAATATCTATAACAACAATGTATATATAGTAATAGCTTCACAACTATGCCTCAATAATGCTTCAATAATGACCAAAAATGATAACCTAATATTGGCAAAGTGCTAGTATTTGTCAGAAGCAATGAAGGCAATGTAAAATCAGCTTTAAAACTTGCTTTTATGGTGACTTTGTTGTTGTTATAGATGGCTATAGCAATCTTTTTCAACAACAATAAGATAGTTAGTAGGTTAGTCCAATCTAAGGTTAGAAATGGTTAGTAAACATCTTGAAGTAGATGGTTTAAAGGTTGTTTAATCAATCAATCACTTTGTAAGGTATGAACTAGTGCCTTTAGGGTAAATCGAGTCACTATTGCAGCAGAAAATCTTAGAGAGAAATAAATGATAATGGGTGAGCCTAAAGCAAGAGGGAGGATGATTAAGGTGTTGGTAACCTAAGGCCTCAATCATACAAAACCCTAGAAGGAAAAGGTTTCTAGGAAGTAGGTAACCCTAGGCCCTAGCGATTTTCCTTCTTCTTTAGGACAAGCTTGAAATAAAAGTATGAAAGCTTAATGAAGCAATAATACTAGAGTGCTACTAAGGTAGGGCTCTAGTATATCTTTCAATGAAGGTGTCTTGTAGCAAAATCAAGTAGGTGAAAAGTTATTAAGAAAATGACAATAACATGTGTTTTTTCTCCTAGGGTTTCACACTAGCAATTTCATAATCTTGTAAATGAACAAGTAAATACACCATAACCATTTGAAAGAAAGAAGGATTGCATATTTCTACTTACTTCACCAAGAATAATCTAGTCACAAACCCTAGTTGAAGAAATTCCACCATGAAAATGCAAAAAAACACCAAGAAAAGCTCCCTCCAAGAGTTGTGCACCACTTATTTCAGCCAATAAGCCTTAAAAGAGGCTGAATTTCAGACCTCACACTTGTGTGAGTGAAAGATGATGAATAAAAATGAGAGTTTGATCTCTTATTTATACAATACAAATGACCTTTAATTACATTTTAGGTCCAGAAAAGGCCGACATGGCTAGTTTACATCAAAAATCCAGTTTTACATAAAATTGATAATAAAAAAACTAATTTCATCTTTTTAGGGTGACGTTGGATCCCCTCTTGGAACGATAGGCTTCCAAAGTGAAACGTTGGGGCTCAAAACCCCTTAGGAACTGCCACACATGCCAACCAAAGTTGTCCTCATGCCGAATACCCCAACTGGATGACGTCAAGGCTCTGAATGATGACGTCAAGGGCCTTCAAGGGCCAACGTCATGGTGTGAGGGAAATACCCCTCTAGGTCCAGGCTTTCCAAAGTGTCTCTGGTGGAACGTCCTCCCTTTTCTTTGGTGCAATCCTCTGGTATCCCTTTGCCCCTGGCTGGGGTTTCAGCATCCATCTGGTGGGATTTTAGCCCTATGGAGGTCCGAGCTAATTATCTCCCCATATGTACCTGTTTGTCATGCATGGTCCTGCAGCGACAACAAGTACGCCCTCCATGGGCGCATAAGTCATAGGGATCATAGCAATGTCAATCACATCTGATAATCAATTTACACAAACATGTGCATAAAACCCCCCCTTTTCCCAGACAAGTGCTCAAAGACATTATGCTATTTAACAAGCCAGTTTTGAAGAGGGTCTCAGGATGTCCTATTGGGCTAATCCTCCTTAGGTGTGGGGCGTTTCCAGGTGAAGACCAATCTAGGTCATGTAAATGCATGAGATGGTGTGGGGGACGTTTGGGCAAAGGGTGCAGTGATAACATGGAAATGTAGGTCTTACCTATGGGTGCCTTTATAGAGGGTGAGTTGCACCTTGTCAAAGATGCAATTGTTTCCTAGCCCATTCAATGTCTTTTTACCCTTTATCTTATTGCTTTTTTATTTCAAGAGAATAGTTGTATGACACTGCCCTGGCGTGGTGACTAGTGGTGACAACGTTATCCATAAGCATTTCACGGAGATGAGAAGGTTGGCTCGTGACGAGACCCCCTTTCTCTTGGTTATGTCACCAAGGGACACCACCTTGGCATGGTGACCAGATGAATAGTAGTGTCATACCGCTACATGCCCATGGACCTAATAGGTTGGATCATGATGAGACCCCCTATCCACCAACTAGGTCTTGAGTTTTATTTTATTTTATGGGTCCCATTTTTTTCTTGCTGAGAAGCCTTTTATTGGTTTCTCGAGGATCCTTGGGTGAAGAATCTCAAGGTTTTATTTTGGATTTTAACTTTTTGCCAGCTACGTTTACCCTCTGGTCCTTTAGCCCCGTCTTCCCACAAGGCAAGGTGCAACCCTTACTATCTTGGCAAACCCAATGCCCGAACCAATGTAGGGGATAGATGAGAGAAAAAATGATGAAAAATGATAAGTATGGAAGGAATGGACGATGACCTTTCATAGACCCACCTAGTGGCAACTCATCCCTAAGGGAACCAACTTGCTAGGGCACTCTGTCATCCCCCCCGGGTATGGACAAGTTAAAAGGCATAATTTCAAAGCAAACATCATGAAGCAAAAGAGAATCAAATGCACATATTCAAATGTTTTGAGAATCAGTGTGACTTATTACCTCATGGAGCAAGACCCACTGCTACTTCAGAACCAGACCGATGGGATGGATGTTGCTACTGCTGACATATGGGAGACGTTGAAGAAAGGATGGGCCCTCCAATGCCAAGCTCAAGTCAATATGGCTCTTGGTACTCCATGTCTGGGACCTGTGGGCCTCAAGACATAATCTCCTCAGTTATCCCTAGGATAGGGGATAACACTCACTAAGAATTTATTTTTGACCATTTGAGACTAAGTAAATTATTTTAAATGGTCAAAAATTAATTATAAGTGAGTTACCTAGAATATTTTTATTATTTTAAATTTAATTTGGTAGAAAACCCTAAAGTTGGTTAGTATGTGGACAAAATCAAGTTGAGGAGGATCTATAAATACTCCTCACTTGATTTTTTTTTGTAAGGTTTGTTTGTGGTGGAAATACTATTGCTATTTCACTTCTACTTTTTCACTACACTTTTGTCTTTGGTTCTTTTGGGATGATGCAACTTGTTTGTGGAGGCTTTGGCAAATGGTTTTGGAAAAAATGAAGATGTCTTGGATTAATGAGTAATGTGCCATGCTATGTGATTTTCACCTTCAAACTATTGGTGAGATCTTTTCATTTTATGCATGCATTTAAAGACTATTTTGCCAAAATCGATTTGTCTAAGTGCTTAAAACCAAATTTGTTCTAGAGATAGTTATAGCTACAACCCTAGAAATTTAATTTGTGGGTAAAATTTATACAAGGACTAGGGAATTAACAACCTTGTGTGAAGTTTTTTATCATATTTTATTTAGACATTGTGGCTTGTGTTTTCTAACCCTCTTGCAGGATAGGTGGCCCTACAACCTGTAAGGGAGATCTTTTGATTTTTTCAAGCCTTGCTTCCAAGTAATTGACAACATTACCCAAAGACAAAGGCATTAGTCTTGCATTGGAGAACATGAAATTGTGCCTCGGGAAACGTGAAATCCACCTACAAGTGAATTTTGACTTGAGGAAGCAAGTCGCCCCATTAGGGGGACCTCCTTGCCCACTTGGGAGGCCCTCTTTGGGGCTTCTTACCCCTCTTTCTCATCACTCTCTCTACTGCACAGTTTTAGTTAGTTTAGTTTACTAACCCTAGGTAGGTTAGATCTAGAGTTTTACTTGGTCATTTTTAGTAAATGAGTAGTCTAAATTGAAGCCCTTCAAAAGATCTATCATTCTAATTAGTTATATTTGTGTTTGGGTGGTTGAATTTCCTGCTGTTAATGAATGAATGCTACAGCCATAAGGCTGATTTTACTGCAGATAATCAGATTGGTTTAGTTTAGTATAGGCCCTAGTTTAGCATACTAACCTAGCTAGTTTTGTGCTCTAGTTAATTGCTAACTATTCTAGATTGTCTTAGCTAGTTCTAGGAGCTTAATTAGTGATTTTAGATTAACTTTTCTTGCTGATACTTATTGTTGTTATATCATATATCAGTTCTGGTTTAGTGCTTAATGATTGTTATACAAGTGACATCTTGCATTGCTAAGTAACTAGTTTGAATTGGGCAATTTGTGGAAGACATTGTTTGTTGATTTAACACATAAAATCTTAGTTTAGTTTAGCTTAGTTTAAGACCTAGTTGGTAGATTAGTTTGCTCGCTTTACTTTCCTAGTTTATTACTAATTGTTCTAGACTTGTTTTAGCTTGTTTTAAGTGTTTAATTAGTAACTTTAGACTTAGTTTTACTGTTGATTTTACTGTCGTCATACAATTATATCAGATCTGGTGCATGTTACTTTGTTGCTTAGTAAACGTTGTTAAAGTGCCATTGGGCAAATTGTGGAAATATTATTGGTATCTAGATCTTGCATTCCTACTATTTACTTATCTCCTTTGATTTGATATAATTTTAATGCTGATTAATTCAAGTGCTTAGTCATTTTCCTTTCTTATGCTTACATGGACATGTTATGAAATGACGATGTTGATAATAATATAATTGGTTGTCCATTGGATATCACTTGTTTAATTTCTTTAATTTCTTACTTGCATAAAAAAAGAAATTAATTTGGCACTTGTTTAATCAATTAATTGGCGGGTCTTGTACTTAGGCTTAACATTGTAGTGCTTAGGTTGACCTTGGATTGTCTAGCCTTACGGGCTTTTGGGATTTTTCATCCATCCTCCTTGCCTTTTCTTCCTTTCCTTCCTTCACCTTTTCTTTTATCATATCCTTCCAAGCTTTGTATCATGACCCTTAGGGCCTTTGATCACTGGTAGTCCTTTCCCCTAGGGGTCACCCGAGACCCTTCTTAAGGTGACAGTGGGTTGTGGTCCCAGTTTGTTGTCCATCAATTGGGATCACGAAGGACTCTACGCGATCTACAGTTTGTGCGATAACATGACCCTCTGGAGTAGCGCTCATGCCTTAGATCCTTGCTTGTTTATTGTCATCGCCTTGGAGCTTTAAATGTGTCATTGGTGGAGGGAGTGCTTCACTTTAGTGGACCTACGTGTACCTTGTATGTTGTTTGTATTGGATGAGGTCCACTAGTCATTGGTGACCTCCCCTCACCTCTCACATAAATAGAGGAAGCGAAGAGTCATTTATTATTATCATCATTGCACTCTTTTCTTATATGTAGTATACCTAGGGAGGTACCCAAGTGGAATAATAATACTTAGATAGTTATGTATTGTTATGTTTGGAGGTCATTTCTAGTAAATAAGGCCCATGTAATAGTGTGAACGCAATGAAGGTAAGAAGGCTTACTAGAAGGTTCCTTCTCTAGAATGTTGTTAGGAGGTAGATAGTAGTATAGAAGGAAGCATAAGGAATGTAACGAGCATAGTGAAGAATATTAAATTGTATCAAGATTTGCTTGAGGAGTTATTTCCTTCCTTAGGGAATGGATAATGGTGTTACCCTAATTCAAGGGTTTTCTCTACAATTTCTCTTGTGTTTATTCTTTTATGTGAGTGATTTGGTTCTATCTTATATTTTTAGATCCGAGGTATATAACATTATAGGAGGAAGGTGTTGGGATTCCTGAGGAAAGCCCGTGAGAAGTCATGAAGAGAGAAAAAAGTGTTTTTGTTGGGAGATTGCTCTTATGAGATGCTAGGGTTTTATCTTGGGAGCAACATGTTGGAGTTGACGATATCATAATTGACCATGCACTTTTGTTTATTCTTCTCTACACTTGGGTTAGAGATGTAAGAGGAGCGCTTGTACTTCTTGGAGAATTCTTGAATGCTAGGGCTAGGGTTTGTTCCCCAAGGAGGCATTGGAGTTATTGTTTGGTGATAAACCCTAAATTGTACTTGTTAAGGAGGAAAAGAACATATGCCTCACGTGAGGCCGAGGAGAATTTGGCAGTGATGATTCTACCTCGTTGTAATATCTTTGGTCGATGTGGGGTTTTTCTTGGTTTTCCTTAGCCAGGGTTTTGGAGAGCTTGGAGGCTTCACACCCACAAAGAAGAATAAAATATTCTAATTTAATGTTGACATACTTGAAGGGATTTTACACTTGTATAAAAGGACACAAGGGGTCATTGTGACATTATAATTGTGTGGAGACAAGTGAGAGAACTTCGTGATTGCAGTCCAAGTCACTCGGTGATTGTAGTCCACCCATGGAAAGAGGCTGCTAGGCCTCAGTCTATTGTTTTGTTACTTGTTTGGGAAAGTACCAAGAAGGAGGAGGGCTAAGTAATTCTAGAGTAGGTCCATTAAGGCCTAAGGAGGCTTGGGAAGCCTAGGAAAGGCTTGTCACAACCCTAGAGAAACTCGATATGTCCTCTTTGTGGCCCAGTCTGCTGAGTGAGGGTTACTGCAACAAGAAAGGAAGGTGTTACAAGTGCCCTAACAGGCTCGGCCTAGGGAGATAAGGCAGAGACAGCTGAAAGGAACTTCGACCAGCACATGAAAGTTGTAGAAGGATTGTGGGAAGACTTGGCAGCCAAGGCTAAGGCTAGCCATACAGATTTTAGGCACAAAAGAAGGTTGCCACAAGTGTTGAAGTGACTCGACTTGATAAACAAGGCTTTTGACAGGTTTTGGAAGGCTCTACAAGATAATAAAGTGGGCTACTAAGGATGCAACATCAACAGACTTATGGGCAGAGTTAAGGACAGGTTAAGGATTGTTTTGTGGACTGTAACAACAAACTTCTAGGGCTATTACAATAGTCTTCCAGGGGTAGATTCAGACAACCATGGAGGGTTGTCTATTCGACAAGTGTTGAGGGCTGGAACAACAGTGAAAGTGGGTTGTTAAAGTCACACTAACAACAGGTCTTGAGGTAGGTTATGAGTTGACATAGTCGATTCTTTTGGACAGCTTGGAGGCCAAGTTGAGGACAACCATAAGCGTTGTTACAACAACACCCTGATAGCAGATTGTTGGCATGGAAGCCAAGGAGGGTTTCAATTGTGCCTTGTAAGCGAATTTTACTTTATGTAAGATTGGGCCATTGTCTCTGGTATGGGAGGCCATTGGTTCTTGGTTTAAGAACATCAGATTCAAGCATTAAATTCTTGTGTACCTGTGTATGATCTATTTGCTAGTTCCTATCTTCCACTCTCCTAAATGGTTAGGCAACTCAATGTGTTTATGCTTACAGTTCAAATGTGTTAATTTGTGTATAATTGTTGAAGACATAGACCAAACATGAGGTGCTTGTGCACCGATTCTAGGTGCACTGCAAAATCTAACATGGAATCAGAGTTATGGTCTCAGAAGGGCAGTTGGATCTGAGTTGTTTACATAGGCATCGGCTATGAGAGGGAGCCACAGTGGTAGCAGGTTAATGGTTTATGGTTTAAGACATGGAGTAGACCGTTCAGACGAGGACTCGTGGACTGTTACCCCCTCAGACTAAGGGTAAGTAGGGAGATTGTGTCTCGAGGCCCACAGGTAGCAGACATGGAGTGTCGAGAGTCAGATTGATCAGGATGGTTGCGTAGGGCCCCTCCTATTGCATCACTAAACATCACTAGCAACAGTGTCTACCACACCGTCCTGACCCCATAGGGCATCAAATCTTACTTCATGAGGTAACAAGTCTGGTCTCACTGTAAGTGTCATTTTAATAATCAAAGCATTTGAACATGTTGCAAAGAATATTTTTTCTCGATTACATAATGTTTGCTTGGAAATTATACCTTTTGTCTAGTTTCACTTTGGTGGGTGTCATTAAGTCCTGGTAAATTGACCACCCTCGGGAAGAGGGTGCAACTGGGAAATTATTTGAAGGGTTATCGTACCATTCCTCATTTCATACTCATTACATAACCTAGATGGGTTTTATTCGGGAAACATCCTTTGACTTAGGGGCTTGGTCTATCCAATAGGGCACCTTGACACCAGTCATGTACCGTGTTAGGGACCAAATATCAATATAGCATAGAAAAACCTCAGAATAAGTACTCAATGCCTTGAAAAAGAGAGAGATTTAGATAATAAGCCTCTTCGAGGGGGAAACCTCCTTATGCCCACATAAATGTCCAAATACAATATGATTCCAAATGAAAATGTCTCCTTGGTATATATAGGAGACTAGTAGGTATAATTACAACTAATGGACTAAAGTCGACATAAATAAAATAATATTACTAATTTAATATGCCCCAATTAAGGGGTAATGAGCCACTATTTAGGGCTTAACATACCTAAACCTTGCAAATCTTATAAGGTCTTTGAGCATTTGTTTAGTTTTAAAGGGGGTTTTGCTGCACATGTTCGAGTGGTTTTATTATTAGATATGGTTGACTTGGCATGATTCTGTGACTTGTGGACCCGTTGACCCCAAAATCTCACCCTTGAGATTTGGATGGTTAAAGGGCCAGTCTATCCTTTCAGGCTGGCATTCAGAGGTTTTCTTAATAGCACAGGACCATCATTCAAAGGTTTTCCAAGCACATTGACTCTTGTTCTGGTCAGTTAGAGGATGGTTTCTTACATGAGTTGAGTTCAGATCTTGTTTCAGTGATTTCTGAGTTATTACAGGACAAGGTTTCAGTTCTAGGTCGGAGTATGAGAGATTTGTAGCATTATGTGTAAATGTGTTGAACCTGTACATAATAGATCTAGCTAAAAAATAATACACACATTTGCAGAGAGAAAAGGACAAAGAAGAAGTAGGAGAGAAAGAATGGAAGAATTCTCATTAATCGTTTTGAATAATGAATCATTTACACATGATATACTCTGTATAACTCAATGAGTTCGACTTGAGGTGAACCAATGCACCATAGTGGTGGTCTAGAGTGATCTGGACACACACCAACAGTTACGGGAGTGAACTGCTACCTATTCTAGTCTCTTAGG
>SNQJ01S0260824.1:1605-12245 GCA_010110895.2 Picea sitchensis
CTCTTGAGTGGATTAGCTTGGGATTCTTTCACCATTTCTTTCAAAGTTGTAAGAAGAGCTTAGTTGTGGGGGTCCAAGAGCCCTCCCTTGGAGGAAGATGGGACCCAAAGTCCTCTTTCTTCTTGGTGTTTTATTTCACTAATATAATCCTTTCCATTGGTGACATGAGTCTTATTGGTTTTTTGTTCTTATGTCCTTATGCTCAATAGTTTAGTTGTTCTTTTGTTTCTTAGTTTAATTCTTAGCTTAGTCTTTTATGTTTCTTTCTCTAACCCTTTCCTTTACTGTTGTCTTTCTTAGCTAACCCAACTAAGCTTGTAAGCACCTCAGTTTTTCTCATTTAGGTGACAAAAGAGGCACAACAGATTGTCGACTCCACTGGGGAAAGGTATCAATTTCCTACCCCATTTGGGTTTTTCTAGCTCTTCTTTTGGTTTATTTAACCTATAGGTACCTTAACTGGCCCAAGATAATGTGCAAAACATCCAATTCAAATCTGAATTGAGAGAATTCCATCCAGAATTTTCTTCACAACTGTGTGTCGGTTGTGTGCGGGTTTTGTGGCCCATAGTCGTGCATCGTGCCACGTGCACCAAAATTGCAGTTTTTTTCTGCGCACCTGTGCCCAAAATCTTGTTTCGGTCTGCGCACAGGTGCTCAGTGCGCCTCTGTCTACTTTGAGACCCGTGCACCTGTGCAGAAAAATACACATTGTAAGCTTGTTTATGATTAAGGGAAGGCCCCTAACCTTCTTAAAAATGATTTCATGCATGTTGTAATCTGCACCACACTTAGTTCCCTCTCCATATAAATGGATTAGTCAAAACAAATAGGCACTTAGGGGGTTTAAAATCATTATTTCCTCTTTTTCTTTCATTTTTTCCACATGGATGGCTTGCTTTGACTAAAAGTATAAGTTGGAATCATTTGTAATCACATATAACTTGCATTGGGACTAGAAGTTGGATAACAATTGTTTTGTATGCTCTTCTCTCACACTTCAAAGCGACCTTGAGAATCAGAAAAAGGTTGTAGGACAATTTCATCTCCCTTAAAAAGACTAAAACCTTTATGAGAGGACAACGGCCCCCCTCGGGACTCCTCTTAGTTTATTTTTCAAACACATCTCAAGATTGTAATGGGCCCATACATGCCCACATGCTACAAAGATAGGATAGTGTTGAAATTTACTTTCTTAGATTAAATCACTAGGGAAGTTTAAAGGTTTTGTAATGGGCCCATACATGCCCACATGATCACAATCTAGGATAGTTTCAAAGATTTCTTAGATTAAATCACAATAGGGAGTTAAAGGAATAGTAACAGACCCACATGTCCATATGCTAGCTTCCTAGGGACCTTTAAATTATGCAAGGTTGTGCCAGAGGAATTTTAGTTAATTAGGTAATCAACACTTGTAAGGACCAAGTGAAGTCCACATGCAGCAAGGTGACACCTAATTCATTAAACCATTGGCACACTTTCACTCATTCACACACAAAAGTCACTTCTCACTCACATAGTTTTCATCTTGAAACATGGAGGTTAAAGTAAGTTTCCTCCAAAGGGATTCTAAAACACCCCACCCTTTTCTTGAAGAAACTATCCACTCCCATTTAATTTCAACAAGATTGGCTCACACCCCCAATCTCTCAAACAACCACATCTAAAATTTTTCTAAAAACTCACTAAGTTTTCCTCCGCAGGAGGTGCCGAAAGAAATTTTGTAGTCTAGGTAGGATTTTGGGGATAGGCATCCAAAAAACTCCCTGTTATCTGGTTCTCACATTTTCAAAACAATAGAAGTTGTCAAATAGGGAACTGAAAATCCTCCAAGTCAAGTGTTCCTAACACCATAAGACAGGGAGATAACTGTGAAGGGTTGAAGGCTGAGGTCCGGTTTTTCTGTGCGTCCCCCTTTGAGGCACCCACCTCTTGGATGGGATCTAGCCTATGACCCATTTCTTAGGCTGAAAATCTAGATGTCACACTTTGACCGAGGTACCTAGTGACCAAATTTTAGGACATCTACCCAGGTGGAAATTGTGGGCTGCAATTGCACCTTGATAAGATTTTGTGTGGCTATTGGGAAATATCTCTAGGTCTTTTGGGATATGCCCCCTTTACCCCTCATTATAACTGATTACTTCATCCTTCACTAGTTTCTCTTCCGGTAACTTCAGACCCCACTGTTGAGTACTACTGGAAGGTCCAGTGTTATTTTGAGAGGAAGGACATTACATCTTTTAGGACACGAGCATTTGATTTCTTTAATCCCCCATGCATAAAAAAACCCATGTATCCACATATATGCTTCTTTTTCAAAATATTGTATGTATGATGCACTTGTTATTACATTTGATTTAGATATATATCGTGTAAAGTTCAAAATTTGTGACAAAAGGCTCTGGTTTATTTTATTACTCTCACCACAATTCGCACACACCCACTCAGCTAGTCAGACATCATAGGGGACCCATAGAAGCCCCATCATTCCAGATGCTTGCTAAACCTCCCTTCTATTTTAGGGGGAGTTATATCCTTTCCAACTTATCGGCCCCACCTTCTCACACTCCTATGAGTGCCACTGTCTTAGGATCAACTTTGCTTGGTTCCACCTTACTTGGGTCCACTTTCCAAGGTCCACCGTCCACTCGCTCTCCTTTACACGGAAGAAGGGGACCAACTTCCTCTCTAGGAGGAAGCACCACCCCACCTAGCCCCCCTCAAGGGTGAGGTTCATAGAACACTCACACCATGGATAGAACTAATCCTTTTCCACCACTCCAGATGCCATATTTGGCCTCTCTCAACATACCCAATTTAAGCAAACTCACAAATAAACCTATACTACATGACCCTACATGGCCTGCAATGCCTACCAAACTACCTTCAGACATCCACAAGTTTGAAGGAAAGGCAGGGGATGACCCTACCAACCATGTCATGACTTTCCACCTATCGTGCTCTTCCAACAACATTATGGATGATTCCATCCGACTATGATTATTTCAACGCACGCTCACTGGCCCATCAGCCAAATGGTATGTAGACAAAAAATCGGGGTCCCATGCAACTTTCGAGTCCTTGGCCAAAACATTTTTGACTTGCTTCCAATTACCAATCCGCCATGACAATGGTATTGAACTACTCTCTAATTTCAAACAAACTTCAGCCACCCATATCGCTGATCACAGTCATGAGTGGCGTCGACGACGTAGTTTGTGCAAAGAAGAAACCACCAAACAATAGTGTCTTGACTGGTTTCTCAGATCACTTATCTCACTCCTCAATAAAGATGTAGCTTCCACCTTCCCTCAATCAGAAGAAGAAGCCATTAGTAAGTCTCAACAATACGACCTCATCTATTCACAATTAGGGTACTTATACACAGTACTCCCTGACCTCCCAAAACCCGTGCCATTCAGCCAAGACAAACCCATGATGTCTCACTCAGTAGACGGATTGATTGGTAATACCACGCAACACAGTCCACAACCCCAACAACCACTAATGTATGGCACACCTCAATATCCGTTGGCATATGGGGGAACCTCTTATTACCCTCCACCCCCTTATCAACAACCATACCCTGTTTCCCTTCCTCCACCCATCAGTGGGCCACCACCGACACCCACAATACACCCACCAATCCAAACAAGTTTTGGTACTCCCTCTACCTCATCTTATACTCTAAGTACTAGCGAAAGCGCCATGCCTTCCTATTTACCTTACAGATCACTACCCCCAAAGAATCTGTACTTTCCATTTCCTGGTCCTCCACAACCCATGGCTCCCCCACACCCTCATCCTGGGGTGATTTTTTTTCAACCCTCTCCCCTTCAGCAATATCAAAATTTTGAACAGCTGAATATGGAAAATCCGACCCATCAGTCAAATAATGCCAAAAAAAGGAAAAAATAGGAACAATAACAACCCAGGTCAAGGCAAGAATCACCCACAACAGAACCAACCTACTGGGGGCAACCCGAATCAAGGGAATCAAAACCCCCAGGGGAGCAATAACAACAGGCTCCAAGGGAGAAATAACAATACTATTAGAACCAACTTCCCTTGTGCCCTTTGCGGTGAGTTCGGTCATTATACTCATCATTCCCCTTAAATCACTAATTTAAACGGATGAAAGACTCAGGAAGAATACCACATCCTCCAACACTGCCTGCCCCTCAACAGGCCCCACAACAATACGTCCAACAACCACCCCTAGTCATGCTGCAGAATCCCATTCCACACCAGGGTGTGATAAACACCCAACAAGACACGCAAAATACCCCCCCACAGTTGAGGCCATATCTCAATGCAAACAATCCTGCAAATCATACTATCCTCCTCACCAGTGAGGAAGAAATCCTTCTACAAACATGCAGTCATCAATACCGTGCACCTGCTGAGTCTCCTCCCATTCCCCCAGAAACAATCCCAACACCAATGGGACCCCCTAGCACAATCCATGGCTACCATGGATTTGTTGATGACTTAGCACAATCCCTGGCTACCATGTCAGTCTTAGAAGTCCTTCAAACTTGTCCCACTCAACAGAAATTATTACTTTTCTCCTTGGGGGTAGTAGACCCTACGGATACCCAACTCATCACATTTGATCTTGACAGCAGAGAAGCTTGCCTCCCCGCTCTAATCGCTTTTCAAATCCTAGTGAAAATTCAGAACATTACAGTTCATCAGTGCATCATCAATGAAGGCACATCCACATGCATCATGTCCAAGTCCGTATGGTAGAAACTTGGTTCCCTCGAACTCATACCATCTACCATTACCTTAAGAGCTTATGACAGATGACCATATTCTTCTGAAGGGCTCTTCCAAAATGTCCCTGTAGAACTCGGGGGCAAGACCATTCTCATCGACATTGAAGTTATCGATGCCCCACTTGATTATAATATCTTGTTTGGTCGTGGCTACATGTACGCTATGAAGGTAGTTTCCTCTTCCATCTTTCGAACCATGATGTTCCCCCATAATGGGAAGATCATTACCATTGACCAAGTCTCACATTGTGAGCCTAACCCTTCTGCCAACATCAATAACATTCTCCCTCTCATCCACACGAATCCTGAAGCATACCCACTCATCGAAATGGGTCCCATAATTTTCAAAGACCCATCATTGTTAGGAACTTACCATGGTGCACCACCACTCCTTCATCCTTCCAATCATGTATGCATTGTATCGTCTAAAGGAACTGACATGGAGGATACCCTTTCTCCTAGGGAGGCTTCTATCATATCTGATATCCCATTAGTCGCAGAGATCCCCCCTCATGAGCCTCCTGCGAACTCGTCGACTCCACCAGTCCACGATTTCATCTCTCCCCAAGGCCATATCACAATTTGGGAGACATTTCCCCAAACCATTACTCAAATCCCCTTCGTTTACCCTTCACTAGGTGTACAATCTTTCCAAGTAGCTGTAACATTTACTCTCCCTAATATGGTGTTGGCAATTCTAGTTTGGTATTTACATCCACCAGAGATGGTTCCTCAACCATCCCTTCCCCCCCAAACAGAAGGAATCCTAATGATGATTCTCATACTCTCTCCCACCATACCCTCTACACCCCCACTCACTAACCCCCCTGCCACAGCTGGGGGCAGGTGAAAGAAGAAGGAGCCCACTGCTCCACTTCCCCCATGCATCCAACCTCCTTGCATGCTATGTGAGAAAGATGGACACCTAACCAACAAATGCACATCTCTACCCGAGTTATGTAACCTAATTCCCCTCAATCAAACACCATCCCCACTCGCCATTGTATAAAGTACTACTGCTACCTCCCCTAACTCAAGTGGCAAAGGGATGAAAACCAAATTCGCTTGCACTATATGTTCAGAATATGGTCATTATACACACCATTGCCTAGTACTACCTCACATCTGACAAACATTAGTCGCAGTATGCCAAAGCATTCAGAATGAACCAAATCCAGCTACATCCTCCCTACTAAACATCACTAACATCCATTATGTCACAACTTTAGTCAATGAACGTATGAGATGCCCTTGCTCTCTATGCGAATCCTTAGATCATTTTACATACCAATGTCCTATGATCATTGAATACAGGCAATGCCAAGTGACCCTAATTCAAACTCCTACACCTCCTACAGAATCGATGGTTGACCTTACCTCATCACTAGAGATTCTTCATATCATTTCTCCTTAACCATAGGCACTCCCTATTCCCCCGTGGTTCTTGGATGACTTATACGAGGATTTACCCCCAAATCCCACCAATTCTCCCATTCATTTCCCCACGGAAATTTTACATCCAACTACCACTGGTACTCCTCAGTACCCCAATATTTGGTTTATGTTGAGCGAACCATCGCAATATCATTGCATCATTCCCCCTACTTCTTCACCAGAGGAAGACCACACGGTGACAGTCACCGATATCACTCTTTACGATCCCTTGTATTCCCACCAATTCCACTGTGATGAGGACATACTCAATAAATTAACCACCCCCGACTACCCATGGGATGCACTACACCACCGAGCACTCTTCTTTCCATAGGAAGCCTTCACGCCTCCTAACCAACACCCCATAGACACAGTTGAAGCCAAGGATTTTATCCCATCAGGGCATATCAACTGGTTCAACAACCCCATCCCTACCCCTGATGCTTTTGAAGAAGGAAACATGGGAAATATTTCCCCTACCTTCCAAATCGATATTTCCATAAAAAATGGAGTCGTCGAGGAAATCACCATTGGCGCCACATGCTCTCCTCAAGAAATCACTTCCTATAAATCCCTCTTCCAAGAATACCAGGATATTTTCATCTGGTCATACACATAGATGCCTGGACTTGATCCCTCTATTGTTGAACATCGCATAGACACCTGGCTCGATATCACACCGGTTTGCCAAAAACAACGACTGCTACATCCATCCAAAGAAATGGCTATCAAATCCAAAGTCGACAAATTACACGTGACTAGGTTCATCTATCCCATTGCATATACCTCATGGGTTTCCAACCCTGTACCCGTTAAAAAAAAATAGGGCACTATCTGTGTATGCACAAACTTTCACGATCTCAATCACGCATGTCCCGAAGACAACTTTCCAACGCCTTTCATCGATCAAATTATCAATGACTACGTAGGCCACGAGGCCCTGTCCTTCATGGATGGTTTCTCTGGTTATAATCAAATCCAAATCCACCCAGCCGATCAATACAAAACCGCATTCACCACCCATTGGTGTACTTTTGCATATCGTGTCATGCCTTTTGGCCTATAGAATTTTGGCACAACTTTCCAATGGGCTATGACCTACATTTTTTACGATCTAGCTCATATCATCCTCTCATACTTGGATGACCTCACAGCTCAATCCAAAAAACACACCCAACATATTGATGATTTATGGATCATATTCCAATGGTGTCGTCAGTACAACATCCACTTGAACCCCCTCAAGTGCGTATTCTCTGTCACTATCGGGCTCCTCCTTGGATTCATCATTTCCCAAAGCGGTATTACCATGGATCCCCTCAAAGTCTAGGCCATTACAAAAATTCCACCTCCATAGAATTTATGCCAACTCCAGAGCCTACAAGGAAAAACTAACTTCCTACGACGATTTTTCCCAGACTATGCCACTCAAGCACATGGTTTCCTTCACTTACTACACCACGACATCCCATTCCATTGGGATGAACATGCCCAAAAAGTGTTCTATGATCTTAAAATAACGCTCTCTAATGCCCCTTTAATTAGTTCACCCAACTATAATCACGACTATATCCTCTACATATCATCATCATTTGTCTCAATAGCAGGAGTTCTCGTTCAAATCGGTGATGACGATCATGAGCATGTCATTTACTACATTAGTAAAAACCTCTCAGGGACACCCTTGAAGTATAATCATGAAGAGAAAATATCCCTTGCAGTCGTCCTCGCAGTCTAGAAACTGCGCTATTACATTCTTCTTCACACGACTAAATTCATAGAAGATTCCAATCCTATGCAATACTTGCTCAGCCGTCGGCAAATTAATGGAAAATTCACCCGATGGATCGTTATCTTTCAGGAGTACGATATTGAATTTTCAACACCTAAGAGCAAGAAATCTCTCTTCCTTGCCAAACTTGTCACGTCCTTCCCCTCGGATACTACCAATACCCCCATCAATACCGACTTCCCCGATGAACATCTCTTTTATATCACTTTGGATTATCCTTGGTACGATGACCTCCTCATCTATCTCCGAATCCAAAATTTCGGTAACCACCTCTTATGAGATGATCACCCTCATATTCTCCACCAGGCCCCTCGCTATCTCCTCATCAGAGATATCATATATCAGCGAGGGTTCAACACCATACTTCATCAATGCTTGACTATTGATGAGGCTGATAGAGTCTTGAACGACTGCCATAGCGGCGTGTGCGGGGGCCATCTTTTGGGAATGCCCACTACTTAGAAAATCATCTGAGTAGGTTATTTTTGGCCTACATTGTTTCATGATTGCATTCATGCCATGAAGCAATGTGATAAATGTCAACTTTACGCCAACAAAGCACGAGCACCACCCACTCTTCTCCACCCAGTCATTACTGCCAGCCCCTTTTGTAAATGGGGCATCGACTTCATGACTTGTAACCCACCATCTAGCAATGGACACAAATACATTGTTGTTGCAGTCGATTACTTCACAAAATGGGCTGAAGCCATGCCCACCTTCAACAACACCGCTGACACTGCAGTGCATTTTTTCTTTAATCATGTCATATCCTGCTTTGGAGTACCACTCCAACTAGTTTCCGATCACGGGAAACATTTCGAGAATGAGATTTTCGTCGAACTCTCATCACGGTTGGGATTCTCCCACGAGTTTGCCTCATTATATTACCCTCAGTCTAATGGACAGGTCGAAGCAGTTAACAAGGTCCTCAAGACCATGTTGCAGCACACGGTTAACAAACATAATACCAATTGGAATCATATGTTATTTTCCACGCTATGGGCTTACCGTACAGTCATGAAAACAACCACTGGTTTCACACCATTTCATCTAGTCCATGGGGTCAAGGCCACTCTTCCTATTGAGTACGAAATTCCCAATTTATGCACCACAATTGAGCTATTACCCGACATTGCTCCAATGGAGCAATGTTTTCTGAACTTAGAGTCCTTGGATGAGGATCATCAATCTGCATTACAGAACAATGAGGCAGCCAAAAAATGGTCAAAGGCCACCTTTGATCGCCATGTCAACCTTCGCTCATTTAATGAAGGCGACCTCGTCCTTTCTTATGATATCACTCACGATACCCTCGGTCATGGAAAATTTGAGTCATTATGGAATGGCCCCTACATTATTCAACATTGCCTCACCAAAGGTGCATACATCCTAGCTTCTCCCGAAGCCCTCTCTCTCAAAGAACCCATCAACGGGTTATACTTGAAGAAATTTTATGCCTAAGCATAGCCATTCTACATTAGGTTATGTATGTTATAGTGTTTTTAATCTTTTTTCCGCCCTCACATCTAAACTATCATTTGTGTTATTGGAAGATGCTTCCTCCACTGGCCTACCACATCGGTTACGCCGACGGCGCCAGACATTGGACACAAAATCTCGCTTCGGTAGCTTGGGCCCTCTACACCCCCTCACATGAACTACTTCACTCTAGCGGCATATGTTTGGGTTCAGCAACTAACAACCAGGTCGAGTACACTGTCGTCATTAGCCTCCTCACCAATGCCCTTCATCATCGTATTCGTCACCTTAGCATCTTTCTTGACTCCCAACTAGTTGTCCCCCAACTCAACAATGTGTACTGTGTCCGCGATTCTTGCCTCTTTCGCAAGTACCTGCAAGTTAGACTTTTATCTCGACATTTTGATTTCATTACATTTACACATATTACAAGACAATTGAATCAAATTACAGATAATCTAGCTAGAATTATACTTGATTTGTGAATTCTAACCTTGTACAATATCTACTGCAAACTGATATTCATAAAAGAACAGAAAAGATACAATGGCAAATACAAACATTACACAGAGATTTTTCACCTGGAAACCCAAACCTGGAAAACTAGCATATATTATATTCATACATTGTGTTACATTGTGTACAATACAATATACATATAGGAGCCAGCGGCATCCAAAACCCTAACCCAATGACCTGGATTAGTCCAAAACCCTAATTCCTTAACCAGAAATAGAAAACCATCGGCAAAAAACCATGTGCCGAAAAAACACCTAATATCATGTGGTCCCGAAAATATGTCGTCCCGGTAATATGTCATCCCGAAAATATGTCGTCCCAGAAATATGTTGTCCCGGCGGAAATATGTCGTCCCAAAAAAAAAAAATTCGGGGGCGTTGCCCCCGAACCCCTGCACCACCCAAGGGGGGGCCTAGTGGCCCCCCTTGCACACCCGGCGTAGGCGCTCAGACACTACTACTCGTACAAATAATATAACACATACCCAACATTCTCCCACTTGTTGTTTTCTTTGCACATAGGGGGTTACAGGGTTACATAGTCAATAATCCAGGGCAACAATGCCCATGGATCCTCTACACCAAGATAACTTCTCAGTGCTCATATATTTTGTTAATGAATTTACA
>SNQJ01S0260825.1:0-10778 GCA_010110895.2 Picea sitchensis
TTTTTATAACTGATTAAAAACAATTGCAAAATTTGAAATACCTGAACCTAATGCTAATAACCTCCGTTTGTCCGCCGCTTGCCTCCTTGACCGCTTCTGCAAAACACTGCCCGAAACCTAGTTCCTCCCTGCCAACTAGGTAACTCCCTAGCTCCAGGATATCATAAGGATATCCTGGCCCCCGTGCCCAAAACCTCCAGCAACCCCAGTGCACTGATACAATCCCCCTCCCAAAATTTCACTTCTCTCTCTCTGCAAATCCAGAGCTCCCAAAATTCATCCCCCTAACCTCCCGTAGAATGCCTCCCGTCCACCTCCTTCCCTTCCTTATCCCTCCTTCACCGACTCCCCCTCATTTACTCCCTACCTAACCCATTTATTACCTCTTATCCTTTCCCGTTAATGCCCTTTATCCCCTTTCTTTAATATCTTATCCTTCCGCAATTAATAAGTTATCCCTTGTTGTGTACGTAACCTTTCAATTTAACTATATAACTTATTAATTTATTAAATTTAATACTCATGTTTTTAAAATGTAATAGGTAGTTTAATTAATCAATCAATTAATCAAATTGCCACCATTAATTAATCAATAATTATTTGATTAGTTTTATTATACCTATCCTGTTTAATTAATATCATATTAAGACGATTAATCCCCTAATTAATTTTTACTTAATAATCCTTCACATTTGTTCAACTAGGGTTGTTACATCCTTAAAATGCAACCAAAGAATTTCTAGCATAGGATACCATGGGCGTTGGATAGCAAATAACAACACCATGGGCATAGGTTACTCTAGGAAACCTATACTATATGCACATCTATTCCAAGAAAACCAAAGCTTATGATGAAAAAAATTAAGAAAAACAAAGAAGCAAAATTTTCCTACTAACCAACCATAAAGCATGCCTAAACTTCTAAGATCACCAATGTATTTAACTACAAAAGCGAACTACAAAAAGTGGGGAAAAGGACCAATTAAAACATAGGAAGAATTTGAAGAATTATTTTCTAGTGTAGTCACCATTTCTATTGCAATATATTTTGCACACACAAGTGTCAAAGCTCCCTTGATAAGCAATTGTTGGTTTATCGACAAATCTAATATCCAACCCATTCTTTCCCTAACTTGATATCAATTTAATTATATGAAGCAATAAAAAGAAAACAAAGAAAAGCTAGATTTACTCAAGAGATATTCTATTCAATGTGGTAGTTGTCTGAGCAAGATGAAGATCAACATCCAAAGCACTATAATCTCAATCACATCTGCAAACATGTCAAACAACAACCATTTCTATACTCTTTCTCAAGAAAACCATATTTCATAACCATAATTCTATGAATTAATCTTGCAAACTGAAATGAAAGCAAAACAAGAATTAAAAGATGAATTCAGCATCTAATGAACATAATTATTAAAGATAAATTTTGATAAATAACACAATTTTGTATTTTTTTTTTTGGGTTTGGGGGGGGGCGGGGAAGAGGGATCTTCATTACCATAATTAGAAAGTAGTTAGAACATCATATACCTACCATCTCTAATGATGGCCTCCGTACATGAACTTGAATTCATTCACACTCAACCTCTTCTGATGCTAATCCTCCTCCATAGCATAAACAAAGAGCAAAGTGAATGCTAAAAAATCCTAGCTACAAATGAGGAAGAACACTCCCACGGTAATATAGAGAGAGAAGGTCCCCTTTTCCACATCCAAACTTCCTAATCATATGGATAAATTAGGGTTTTAGGGTGGATCTAATCTTAGCATCATTGTATAAGATGATGATACATACCACAATCTTATGGCACTTGTTCAAAACTTATTTTATATAAATTAATAATTTTTTGAGTTTTAAAAACTATGTGCTCATGTATAAGCCCAATTAACACACCCGAGCTATCATGGACGGTATGAAATAAACCTATACTAAAGGTATCAAATACCAATAAAACCCAGCAACAAACTCTAAAAATAATAATTTTAATAATAAAACTTCTTCATAAACATTATATTAAATATAATATGTAAAGATATGTATGAAACATTATATCAAGTATAATTTGCACTGTAAAAATATGTATACTTTGCAAAACACCTTGTAAAGATATGTATAATATGTATGAAACATTATATAAGTATAATTTGCACTGTAAAGATATGTATGCATGTATACTTTGCAAAACACCTTACTTTGGTACATTGGTAACGAAATCAGGGTGCTAACATTGATTACATGAGATGCTCAAAATGGTTATGAAGTCATAGAAGCAAGCTAAGGATTTGGAACTTAATAAGAGATGACAAATGTTTTTATACTTTGCATATTAATGAAAATTAAAACTTAGGATATAGATATTTTTTAATATTTTTTTTTCTTAAAAGAAACCAAATACACATAAACTGTATATATATTTTTTTTCTAAAGAAGAAACCAAATACACAAACTGTATATTTTTTTAATACTTAAGTATAAAGTAATAATATTTTTTCACACATTATCATTCATATTAATATTAATATAAAATTATAAAACTACACAACCCTACTTTCATAGGTACTGTATGATAGCATAGCAGTTCCCAAACCCAGACCAAACCCTAGCCAGTCGCATAGTCGTTACCAAACACTAAAGCTTTGTAGCCTTCTCAGACCCTGCACAGGTAATTGCTTCTTATCGCCTCCTTCCTTCTGCACAGATGATGATGATGATATGGAAACGAGTGATAACTAACCAATCCGCAACGCCGCCTTTTGCATTTTCATTTACAGTCAAATCCCATATAGCATTCCCCAATTTCTGCACCCAAATAGCACCCCCATCCACAACCCCACCAGGCAGGGGGGTTGTCATAAAATTCCTCATCAACAGGTGTGGTCTAATAGAGGAAGAAATCACCAAAGCCTTTAGATACGATAAGAAATTGCTTCGTGCAAAAACCACCCAAAATTTGGAAAAAGTTTTGAAATTGTTAGAAGGCTGTGGTTTGACCACACCTGCCCAGATTCGAAGGGTGGTTCGTTCCTACCCTTCCTTATTGTTTCGTAGTGAAACAAGCGTACAGTCTAAGCTCATCCTCCTCAGGACTTTCATGAAGGAAGAGGATATCGCCAAACTAGTTATTACTAATGCACGGATATTTAGTAACAGAGATGATAAGCTTAAATCTGGAATCTCACTTTTGCAAAGATTGGGTGTTGAGGGTCAACAATTATCAGAGTTAGTGGCGATGGAGCCTCTTTTGCTCTCGGCTTCCGAGGAAAAGGTTTTGGAGTCATTTAAACAGGCCGAGGATATAGGGTGTCCGAAGGAATCAAAACTGTTTGCTCGTGTTATGCAAATTATTTTGGGAACAGCAAAAGAAAAGTTAGAACGAAGATTGCAGTTTTGGAGCAGTTTAGATTTCTCAGAAGAACAAGTTTTGGAATTATTGAGACGGTGGCCAATGGTTCTAGGGTATTCAGAGGAAAATGTGGAGCGTCATTTGGATTTTCTGATCAAATCTATGGGGTTTCCATTGGATTATATTGTTACGTATCCAGCTCTGTTTGGATACAGTTTGGAGAAAAGGTTGATTCCTCGGTACAGAGTAATGGAGGCATTGAAGTCCATGCAAGTGTTGAAATCAGACTTGATTTGTCCTAATATATTTGTGTTGACAGAAAAACGCTTCTTGGAGAAATATGTTAATAATAACGCTCACTCCTCAATTCTGCGGGATATTTACCATAGTGGGAAAGTTGATTATTAACAAGGAGACGCAATGAATGTGTTTGAATCAACAAAATTTGCTTTGTTTGGCAAATTCGTCGGCAGCTTGGAAAAGAGTTTTGCTGCACACAATTGTTCTTTTTTTTGGCTATAGAACCTTGTTCCATTCAAGGTAGAGTTCACCCTCCTTCCTGTCCTCTATTGCCTTTAAATGCGTAATCAGACTTGGACACGGGAAAGACACATAACATATATTGATTTCTTATGAAGACATTCTGTTTTCTGTTGTTCTTAAGAAATTCTGTTTTCTGTTGTTATTAATACATTCTGTTTTCTGTTATTAAGACTTGGGTTGAGCTGCCCCTGTTTGTAGTCCAGTGTAATCTACAATGTCTGCTTCTTTTATTTGATGAGATCGTCCATTTGTCTAGAAAACAGGGTTCTGATCCATATTAGCTCTTATTGATAGTTCCTTGTTATCCTTGGTACACATTTCTTCATTTGCAGGTCTCAAACCCAAGCCAAGTAGTTCAAATGATATAATTTTTTGAAAGTGTTTGTGTATCCTTGGGCTGATCTGAATGCCTTGTGTGCTTGTAAGGGATTCTTTATGTAATGGTAACACCACGGAAACTTGAGATGAAACTCATGACTACTGATAATTAAGGTCCACTGAGACCAATTGGTCTATCTGACAAACCTTAAGAAAGTAAGAAATTCCTTACTCCTTCATTCCTTACTGATATCTACCAATAAGAGATTTCTTACTGATATCTACCCACGCCATCAATGAACAACCTTCAATCACTTGATACTTATTGATACTGAAGAAACCTCCCATTTGATATAGTCGCGGTGGAGGGATCGAAACTTTCGAGAGCGAGTGGTTTATGTTGTGCAGGGCCTTTGTGCCCAAGTTTCCTTGGATGAATGGATGTATGCATGTGTAGGCATGGATCCTCCCACGTTACTGTTTTAGTATATAGTGTAGAGTTTCTATTTTCCATGAATTTCAAAGTATACACTGTAGAGTTTCTATTTTCAATGAATTTCAAAAATCAGTCTAGCAATTTTAATTTTTTTTCCCGTTCATGTTGTCAAACATAGCTGAAATGGGTTGTCGACAGCCTCTTTAAGGGATTATTGATGTAACCTGGAGTACGATATTGTCATTTTACATTTGCTCTATATTCGCCTCTTTAAGGGATAGGGATTATTGATGTAACCTGGAGTACGATATTGTCATTTTACATTTGCTCTATGAATATAGAGGCCTTTATTCACAACATTTTTTTGGTGTGAAATGTAAGAGATTTTCATATTACAATAGGAAAATTGCATGATACATCAAAACTTCTTCCAAATCATAGTTTTTTTGCGATGATAGTAGACTGAAGTTTGGCTTATCTTTTTGGCCATTGTAACTTTCAGCAAACAGGTCAAATGCCCTTACAGCACATTAAACCAAAAAATGGAAACAGAAATCCCCTAATTGCTATTAACTGTGTTAGACCTATTTGTTATATTGGCTGCAAATAAATTTACAAAGATTTTAAATCAAACTGACTAAGATTGAAGGACAAAATAAAAAACAAGAGAGTCAGCTTGAAATTTTTATCTGGTATTGCTGGGCTCATTAGTTTGTGGTCAAGGGGGGGAAGGTCACATTTTGATTAGTCTTAGTGGTTTCCAGATAAGGTCTTTGGGTTGCATCATTGCGCTATAGCATTGTGGTGGTAATAATAAATATTCGAAGGTCATGTCAGTATGTTTGGGTTCGATGTGTGTATTTAATAATCATATTAAGTCATAAAAGCAAGCTAAAATGATGGGCCCAGGGGTTAAAGGGCAAACAATAGGGGTCAAGTTGGCAATTGGTTGGGTTACGTCATGGGAAATTTAGTTAATACCATCATTCCTTCCACTAATGATGCTAACCCAGAAGTAAATGCACTTGAGAAAGTACATGATTGCCACTTTTTCAGGATTTTCAGAAAGATATGGTCACTTTTAATATTCATGAAATATACATGGCCTTGCATAGTATTCACTAAGAATAATGTCCAGCGGCCAGCCTTTCAGTGATTCCAAGGTTGCCTAATTGTTTCTCTTTGCTTCCTAAGCTAGGTCTTTATGGCCTCCATCAGCTTCATCCAATTGCCCAACTCTATGAGTTAACTATACTAATTCCTCCAACAAATCTTTCAATGCACGTTCCATCTAGTGATCCCTCTGTAGCATTCCCACCTTTTGCTTTGCTATGCTACCTGCCCCATGCTATGCTACTACTTTGTGGGCTTCCTCCTTTAATTTAGTTGCAAGAACTAATGTATTCTTCCTTGGCCTAGAGTAACTAGGGTTTTAAATAATCCTCCCCCCATCTCCTACGACTCACCTTAACTCATTCATCCTTTTGAATGATGTGTCATGGTGGGGTCTATATTTTGGTTCTCCCATAACTCCATGAGCCCTATTATTTTCCATTATTTGGGGCCTGACAACTTGAGCTTGCCCTTGCTTCCTTGGCCTTCTCATATGTGGCCATGGGACATACATTCTCCATCTTCTTTTTTTTAACTTCCTTTTGATCACCCTTTTGTTTTCCCATGCTCCTCTATGACTTTTCCACAACTTTGCTTCTCATGAGCCCTTTTCTCTTCCGTCATTTGGGGCTTGACAACTTGACTTTTCAACAACTTTGCTTCTCATGAGCCCTATTCTCTTCCATCATTTGGGGCTTGGCAACTTGACCTTGCCCTTGCTTACGACATCCTCCTCTGAGGCCATGGGGCATACATTCTCAATCCTCTGATTGTGTAAATTCCTTCTTATCACCCTTTTGCTTTACCTTACTCCTCTATGACTTTCAACAACAATTTTTTATTATAACTAAAAATTGCAATTTTATTGTAACTAAAAATTGCAATTTTATTATAACTGAAAATTGCATTTTTATTAGTTAAATGTGTGATATGACTATGACTATGAAATGACTAATTTTATGTTATTTTTTATGGTGTTGGATTAAAAATAAAAATTTAAAACGTTCCATCAACATAAATGTTCTGTGGCACCATCTGTGATATTATTTAATGTTCCATGGAAGTTGTTAACTATCGTCCATCTTGCAGACTTGATAATCAGTTGTCACATGGTTTCTAATAACTTGAATTCAGTACGTCTTCAAAAGGCCTGTGCTATGTTGTTTTTGTCGCTGCATCAATGGCTTATGAAGTTCTTTCTAAATTTAAAAACACGAGTCTCATCAACCTTGTTTTCTTCTACTAACATTGGTGATCATCCCCACATAATTTTTTTTCTATTTCAAGATGTATTTGACATGACACTTCAAATTTAAAACGTAGAATTGTTAAGAATTGAGCACAAACAAAACAAGACAAAAAATAATTGAAAAGGCCTTCAGCCATTTTGATGCTCATTGTATTGATTTGATGAAATGAATTTATAGTACATGGATTGACCAAATCTAGATCTAGATCTCATTGACAACTCATCAATGGATCATGACAACACCTCATTTTACAACTCATATCAATGTGCTCTCAAACTATATGATTGTCTAGGGACTCACAATCTAACATTCCACCCCTTAATCACGAGTTTGAATAATAGTATCAGTAATGAAACATTAACTGGTATCATCTTCAATATGAAACTGCTGAACTAAGCTTCAATGAATATATGCCTAAAAAACTGCCAATACCTAGATATAGTTCATTTGGAAGTGAACAACTGTCATGTTAGAACATTCCCATTCTTTCCATTTGAGGAGACCAATTGCTATGCTGGAATTCCCAAATGTTGATTGATTTTTATGATTGATAGGATTTCGAATATTTAAGCTTGACTATCATCATTTGATATATGATATTCCCTCTGTCATATGCAAGGTGAGAATTTTGTTGAATTTGGTTGACAAGATCCAAGCTTGAGCTTTGGATTCTTCTTTTCTTCAATGATTCATGGTTGAATGGATCCAATTTGAAGCTTTGGATTCTTCATGTGGTGGTTTTGTTGATTGACAACTAATCATCTTCCAATGATACTTGAACAATGTGGTGGTTTTTGGTTTACCACTAACCATCTTCCATTTGAACAATGTGGTGGTTTTTGGATTACCACTAACCATATTTTTTTTCCATCAATGTGCTCCCCCCCTCAAGGCATGGAGAGTATAGAAAACATATAGAATTGGACATGGATCATCACCAAAATCATATGTAATAGTTGTTTGAAATATTTTTTCTTTTGTCATTTCTCCATGCAATTGTGGTTTTACCTGTCTTGACTACACTGTAAGAATTATGTAGCTTCTTTACTTGTTGATTCCATTTACAAGAGCTGATCCAACAATAATGCACTGTTTGATTAACCTTCTTATTCTTTCGACACTTTTCTGAGAGATGATTTGTCTTCCCACAATGAAGACAAGGATGTAGATCAAAACACTGTGTCTCCAATTGACCAACTCTATGACAATGATAGCACTTATTATCAAGATTCTTCACTTCAAAAAATCATGCACTCACAAACTGAACTAGTTTGGAGTAATATGGGATATGAAATATGTTGCTTTTGTAAAATCCTAAGCTGTGTTGATTTTTGTTGAATGACAATTCTTTCCAAGATCTGACAAATATCGTGGAAAGATCATCTTGACTTTCTTCTTTTGCATCTTCAAATTTTTTGATGTTGTTGCTTTGATTCTGTGCTACTTCTTCTGACTCATCTTTGGAAGATTCCATATCTTTTGTGTCTTTTGTGTCAGCCATCAAGTCTTCTGTATCACATCTAACATCAATCATCTGTATTATGTTTTGTATGTCACAAGTTGTATCAACTTTTTGTATGAACTCATTTATATCACATTCCGCATCAACCATTTGAATAAGCTCCTCTATAACACATGTTGCATCAATTTTCTTTATTAGATCCACTGTGGCAGAGCTTGCATCAACTTTTTGATTTGTTGTGGACATTGTATCAATCATGTCATCAATTTGATTATGCTTTTCTCTTAATTTTATCTGAAGTGCATCAATCAATTGATCCTTCATTTCTACTTCATCTTGAAGATCATTTGCTCACTGTATTGTATCAACCATTTGATCAATTATGTTTTGGTTTTGAGTTGACTTCCACTGAAGTGTTTCAATCAATTTGTCTTTCATATCAATTTGATTCTGCAATTTATGGTTGTGCTATTGCAACTCCTTGATTTCCTGAGAGGCATTCTATAAACACTTTCCTCCTTTACCCATTTCTTATTATTCTCTCGCTCGCTTGTACTCACTCGCTTGTACTTGTTTCTTTGAAAATACACTCGCTTGCTTTGATGTTACACGTAGGGTATTAGGTACTGTCGATCATGCACCCTAAAGTATGATGACAATGATTTAATTTTGACATCTTTATTCAAATTTCAGGCAGGTCTTGATGATGACATTCACAATTAACTTTGAAAGGGTTTTGCATATGACCCTTTATTCAATTCAATGCTCACATTCAATAATTTATGCTTCAATTTTTATAATGCAATGAACAATTTAATGATTTTAAAGACTAGAGGAACAAATAACAATTTGCTCTTTCATTAAATGCTTTTAATTTTCCAGTTGCAATCACCATTATCTTTCATTAGTGCATGAGTATTGTGTGTTTGGTTTATTTGCTAAATTAAATATATATCACACTAGACAACATAAGCATCAAAGGAAATAGCCACCATCCAAGAAATTATGAACAATTGCACACAAGTGTTCTCAGACCCCCTTATTTGATTTCAGGACAGGTCTCAAAGATTCCCTTTATTATATTTGGATGCAATAATTCTTAACACTGAAAAGAGATTATCTTTTCGATGAAGATTTAGTCTTTGTCTTTAAATCAAGACACTTTCATTTGTGATCTTTCCATACATTCATTTGTGACCTTACAAATATTTTTCGTTAGAGACATAACATGGGTCAAAATATCCAAATACCCTTTACAAACTTAGGCTTTCACCAAGTCAATCAACAATTTGGATTATAACTCTCATTTCTACAAATAGTTTCTTGGAGTTATTTTATATTTTATAATTGGAAAAAGGATTAATATCCCACTCAAAGCCCTTACTTCAAGCCCTGCTTATTTTAGTGCATAGACATTCATATAAAGAAGAGATTAATTACACCTTTTTTTAGGGGAGGTTCCTCTCGGAGCCTTCGTCGTCTGTCCAGAACCTATAAAACTTTGTCATTTGTTCATTATCAATCAACCAATCTTTTATATCTACCTGTCCTCTCCTTCACCGACTCCGAGTCCAGATTGGGCACTGTTCAATAGGCAGTGACAGCTACGTTTTTTCTTCATCCCGTGGTGACAGATTGGCATTCGCTAGGCTCTGCTCCGCCCCTGCACGACAGACCGGACCAAACCATGATAGATAGCTTTTGTCTAGTTGAATCTGGTGCTCATGAATGAAACAAACGATTGATTGCCAATGAGAGGGATTGAGGGAAGAGAGGATTGCACTTTGCTTTTAGGTTCAACGCTTTTCTTCCTGCTGGCTTTACGAATCACCCGCCAAAAACGTCAAATGGAGACATGCTGCAATTGGCACTGAAGGATGGACTGTGAGTGAAGCTACTTCTCGAAATTGGGCCTGCAAAATGCAGTTTTTGAACTGAAATGGGGCTCCGTTCTTCACTGAAAGAGCCATGGCTGAGAATCATGGAGAAAAATTCAAGGAATGTACCAAGAGGGATGTAAATTAGCAACCCATCAAGCTGATCTACAATGATAAGTGTGAATTAATATACTTCAGCCGGAAAGAGTTGCCAGACTGCCACAATGTGGTCTTGGCTTGAATAGTAAGCATCAGTGAGGCGAGATCTAGGGTGTAAGCTTGATTCAAACCATTTTAGTAAAGTTTTGGGGCCGTGGTCCCGAAAAGAGAGTTTGCTTAAGATGTTCTAGCCAACGCCCATTGCTCTAGATTAAAAGCTTTGCAATGCCCTCAAGGGATAAATACTTGGAGAAATAAGTCCTGGTT
>SNQJ01S0260825.1:10788-23033 GCA_010110895.2 Picea sitchensis
TAGTCTTAGTTTTGATTTTTGAATTTGTAGAGAGTGGAGAATCTAATACTATGGAATTCACACTATAAGGATAAACTGAAGGAAGTTAATGATGTAAACATTAGTCTTAATTTTGATTTTTGAATTTGTAAGATAGAAAGTGGAAGACACTATAGGAAGTTTTTGAAATTATAAGAAAGTTTGGTAGATATAGTATGACAAAAAATGAATGATTCCCCTTTTATGATGGGTATAAACATGTATATTCAACCCATGAATATAAGAATTTTTCCAAGGAAAAAAATATAAACAAATTAAATCCAAATCTTAAATGGATATAAAATGATAAATCAACACATTGTAATAAATATATAAACAAATCTGTTTACACTATATATTTTGATTTATATATTATGTATTTTATAAATCCGTCCCATCTACATTATTCCAACATCTAATTACATTGAATGTGTTTTATAAGGGAGGATTCCTTGATAGGTCTTCGTCATCTATTTGAAGCCTATAACATAAGGCCACGTATCGTAATCTTTACACTAGACCTGCCACCTATCTGCAGTGTGCAGTGTTTTCTACGATTAATTTCATTTTTTCCATTTAATGATTTAATGGACATCATCACCATTGTCTCCATCGACACACTGAACAATGCATTGTATTGCATCTATTAATGCGTATATTAACATCATTGCCATTGTCTCCATCGACACAATGAACAATGTTATGTATTGCATATGTTAATGGGTAGATTAACATCACTGCCAATATCTCCATCGGCACAGTGGGAAATGCAATGTATTGTCGTTGTTAATGCATGGAGTGGTATGTATATGGATTGTCCTTTATCAGGCCATAATTTTCAACAATCGAGTTGTTCCCTCAATAATGGAGTTTTGTATCAACAAAATGGCCCCAAAATTTGGACTCCACAACCCTCTAGTGTTTTGAAAACGATAAGAGATCTCTTCCTTTTCACGGAGTCAGTAAGACCTCTCTTCCTTCTCATGAAGTTATTTTGAGTCATAAATTTTCCTCAATGGATGCATCCCCCACGCTTCAAATATGTGAGAAGCAAACTAAATCAACCTTGGTTGAGGAGGAAAACCCCAAATTGCTAGACACAAATAGCTAAGAAAAGGAAGACACCTTGCGAGAATCGCCTCGTTGAGGCACTTCTTGATCTCCTCCAAAATTTTGATATTTTCCCTCCACATTGCCTCTTATGCTTCCTCAATCCGTTGAATTTTCTCCTCACAGAGAGAGCTAGGGCGGGCGAGGCAAAATAACTCAAGCTCCTCCTAAAGCTCTCGTAGGATGTCAACATCCTGTAGCTACACAGTGCCGCTGTGGAGATAATTCAAAACAAAAAACGAATCTCTCCCGTCCCTGTCGATTCTGATGACAAAATTCTTGTTATTCTTATCATCCTTGCCCAGGTGGCGGAGAACCGGGCGAGAGGCATGGATTTCCAGTCCACACAGAGCATCTACCGTGAGGTTTCCAACACTAACCTTCGACCTGCAACACCATCCATTCGTTCTCGTCTTGCCATTTCTTAGCTCTTCCTTCCAGTCGGAAAAGGTAGCTTGCATCATTGAATGCATTGATTTTCTCGATCAAATTCTAATTCTACAGTTCTTGTGTTTTAGACGGAGTAAATGTGATTCAAACCGAGATTGAACGATGGAGCGTGTTTTCACCCTACGCTCGACATGTGACCATCCAGAGAGGGACTAAAGAGCTAAGTATCACAGATTTGTTGAACCCTCCAACAAGCATCGAGAATACTCTTTTTCCTTTTGGCAAATTTATGGCCCAAAATGCATCCAGAATACTCTTTTTTTTCTTTTCTTTTTGGCAAATTGAACAATAAGTCATGAATAATGAGTTTATTTTGTAGCTTACAATTCATGAGTTTAAGCAGAGGATGTTATGGATTTTAGGAGAGTTTATTTTGTACCTTACAATTATGACTTTTTCTGCTCACAACTTAAGCAAACTATGCTTTGGCTTTTAGGAAAGACCGCATCAACAACCATTGGTAGATTGTGCACTTTATATCAATGTTATTGAGATTGTAGACTCTATCTTGTAGGGTGGATTAATAAGAAATGAAACTTTAATATTTTTACATGTTTCTTCTTCCTCTTCCATTTTTCTTTGGAAAATTTGGACATATTTTTTATTGTTACGGGTGGGTATGCAGCTAGGCGATCTAGTTTTTGAGTTACAGAATTGTTGAAAATATTTTTCTAGATGTGGAATGCATATGGACCTTGTGAAGGATTCATTTTCCATCCAAAGACAAAATTATATGGTCTTTAAACAATGTCACCACCCCAATTCACTTCGGTGTTTCCTTTCCCCTGCTTCAAGGGTATGCTAGTTATAGTTGGTTTTGTGCATACAACCCTGACTTTACCTTGACTATTAAACCTTAGTCACAATGGCATTTATAGTGCAACCCTGAGGATATCTGTGCACATTCTTCACAATATTTTTGACAAAGACTTTCAATTTGTCCTTCACAATATTTTTGACAAAGTCTGTTTGGGGAAAATAATTAATAGAAAACAATATTCAATCGAATTAACCAACCTCTTCGATTGCACTCTTCTCTTCAGCTAGGACATGGTCTTCAGAGAAACTACCTGCAGCTTGGAAATGTTGGGCGTGGTCCTCTTTTCCACAGAACAAATCTTCAATTTGAAACTTTGGAACAATTCTCCAAGCCCCTTCTTTTCCACTAGGGTCGTGTGGCAGATAGAACCATGGGTTAGCTGGTCTAAAGAAAGATCCTACGTGCTAATTGGTAGGAGACATGTGTAAAACCCATTTCATTTTGATGCACTTTGTCAACTAAGCTCACAACAATTTGGCATCTGCAACCATGTTGGTCAGGGCCGAAATGACCTCGGTGTAGTTCCTCTTCCCTGTTGACATGTGCACACTAACAACCCTCGATGTTGTTCTTGGTAAGCAACAAGTATCTTTTTTGGTGTATTGCTCCATGCCATTGAGAGAATCACTTGCAGCTGGGAATTTCGATAATTCTAACATAGATCTATGTTAACACTGGATTTATTAAGCACTGAAAGGGATAAAAAATACCCAAGTGTAAATTTATCATCACTTAAAAGGTCAAGGGTTAAGATGGATCTATGCTAGTTTTTTTTCTTTTATGTTAGCTCTTTTTTTTATACCTACCCACCCTCTCATGTGATCCATCTCATCCAAATTGGGTCATAGAATGCACCTTGCTTCTCTTTGTGCAATTATATTGTGTTTTACTACTACATCAAAATAAGCATGCTGTCAATAAATAGTTTGTTTTTTCTGAGGGCACTATACTTCTCCAATATCTACATGACGCACAAACAACTTAAACTCTTTCACTAAGGATCTAAAGATTAAGGACACCTAAAATAAAGGAGACGTATAATAATCATATATGTAATAATCAGTTAAGTAAACCCATGGCATTAAATCTCCTAGGTCAATGACTATATAAAGACACATGTAGAAGAGTTAAAATAGGTTGTCTAAATATGAACATGCATGTAGATCATTTTAAGCATATGCCATTTTTAAATATTTCATCCACTTCGTACTATACACAACATTTATCACTTTACTCAGTCTTTCATGATTTATAGTCCACTCCTCCAATGTCCATAAGCATGAACTGTATTTCAACATATTTTTGTTCTATTGTATTAATTTCAAATTGCATTCTTCATGATCTCATATTTTAAATAAAAATATCATGTATTTTTAAGAATATATTGCATTTTAACATAGTTTTCATTATGTTATAAGGTGTCCAAAGGAAACCTAGTGAGAGAGGGCTCGCGAGGAGCCTAAAAGAAAAGTTGGTTTCAAAATATGCTTGGGTCTTGAGATCCATGACAAATACTATCACATAGAGTCATGCCCTATGTGAAGGTTTGAATCTAGCCCTTCTTCTAAGTATTCAAAATTTGTAACGTATATGAGAGTGAAAGATAGAAATTAGAGTCACGAGCTAATAAAAGACAATGATCAAATGGTACAACTAACAAATTTTGGAGTTGAATTGAAGTTGGAAAAACTTCATATCAATTAGATAGTCCATTGTGGCTTATTAATAAGCCAAGGAGAGGGAGTGCCAATCTAAGTTAGTGATAAGTATAAGATCCTTGCTCAAATTGACCCATGTTAATCCAATTGCCTCCATTCTGCAGTTGCCCATACTACAAGTAAAAATAATCTACATTCAGAGAGCTAGAGAGCTTGCCATGTTTCAATGTTACTAGATGTGATGGTGCCAAGACAAAGGACCTCTATGGGAAAGAGATCAAGGATGTTAGTGTTGTGTATCTAGACAACAATATATTTTATATTTTTAAGAATGATTACTCTAAACTTAGCTCATGCCCAAGTTGTAACTCAAACCCATGTGGTATCAAGATTCAGAGGGAAAGAAAATTGTAAATGTGGCCCTTTTGAAACCCCTTGTATGAATTTTGTTCATGTATTTGCTATAGCTCGGTACTCTCAGTGGCATCAAGATTTAGGAAAAAATAATTATACATGTCCAAAGAAGAAGGCACTATTAGGTGTAAGCATAAATATAAATGTAGAAAGAAAACATATAAAACTAGCATAGAACCATCTTAACCTTGGATCTATTAAGAGATGAGAAGGATTTAAAAATGCATGTGCAAACCTTTTGTTGTTTAAAAGATTTGGGGTTAAGATGAATCTATGCTAGATATTTTTGTGATATGGTAATTAATAAAAGGTTGACTCTTTTTTTTAGTTTATAAGTGTTATGAACATCTCTTCCACTTGGTGTAATAGCTATGTTTTCCCCAGTTTGTGAATATAATAGTTGTTATTGTCAAAAATAATGATAGACCTATTATGTGTGACTTTTGAAAGATGATGAACCTTTGCTAAGGATGTGATGTAAATATATATGTTATTAATATAAAAGGAAAATGTTGAATAATTGTTGAAGGGGATTTCCTATACAGGTTATGATGCCATGAGAGGGAATGGTGAGAGGACCTATTATTGGTTGAGATGACCTCTGCCAAACAGTGCTCTGCTAAATTAAAAATGTTCAAACCCAAAAATGTCCTCTGGTCCAGAGAATTTATTTACTAGTCAAGCTGGTAGTTGGGAAGTCTTCCTCAAGAGTCAATGAGAAGATGAGAAGAGCACCCATTTGGAAGTTTCCTGATCTGACCCACGAATTGGGGGATTGGACCTATGAAATATTGTTGTATAATGAAAGAAAAAGGGGAAAATTGTGGGAAGAGAAGAGAGGATGCACACGAATGGGTTTGGAGACCAATTATGAAGAATAAGAGTAGGTGAAGCTCTCTAGTTCTGAAGAGAACGGAGAGAACGTAATTTTCTGGGTTCATGAACCACCAACAGTGCTTCCAAAACAAGATGATAAATGATGCTACAAAGAATTTAAGTGATTGAGTGAGCAATCACATAAGGCCTCCTTGCTTGGTAAATTGTAGATTGGGTTGCCAAGTTCATGTGGGATAAGGAGAGTAACATTCATCCCTTGTTGTTTACTGAGGAAAAAATAAAGATTTCCCCTCATGGCATCATACTCTGGCTATGGGGTGGCCAGTTGTGAAAACATAGGAGCAGTTGTGCCTAAGGTTTCACAGTGGAAAGTGGCACACTCTTCAGTAGTTGTCAGCAATTCCTAAATTTCAAATAAGTGTTTCTGTGTATTGCATTGCCAAGACAAGTTTATTTAATATTAAAGAATTTATGTGTTAGTTATTTGAAGGATTTGTTATTGTTACTCTAATTGTTTGGTTGGATGGGAAATCTGAAATAAGACCTGGAAAGTATATTCTTTTGTTGGATTTCTAGTTGTCTTTATTCTGGAAGAGAAATAGTTAGTAATTGTTTGTCATTCAAAGTATGAATAGATTGTTGGCCTAGAAAACCTGCTAGGTATCAGGATTTGAGAGAGAGATTGATATCTCTGTGCAGTCTCAGGAGGACGAGTCAAATATTGAAGAGAGGGAAAGTATTTTAAAATTAAATAATGAGAAAACACTGAGAAATAGAAAACCAATTTCTTAATTTAAAATAAAATGAAAATTGAGAATTTGATGCATTATGGTTATTAGGTTTCATTAGGATTTTGTAAGAAACGAGTTTTTACCAGGAATTACACTCTAGATTTATGTCCAAAAGGGAAAGATTTGAAGTGGGGGATTATTCCCTGGAAATAGCAAACATATGCATGAAAAATAGTTTAATCAATTATACATGTGTGTGTGTGTGTTTGGAAATTTTTTACATGGAAGGTAAAGATCGATAACTTCAAGCAAGTTCCTAAATTTACCATTTAAATGTCTTAATAAATGAATATTAAGGCTAGAAACTCATATATATTAAAACTATGAATTCCTATATTGTGCGTGAGAAAAGGGAAGCTTAAAATTTTCCTTTCTATGCAAAAAAAACAAGCTTTGCCAAACTTTCAAGGTGTGAGAATATTGAGAATCTTACTCTGTACAGGTCGCTTTGCACTCTTGGAGTTTTTGTTAAGTATTTCTATTATTAAAAATTTTAAGGCCGAGAAATATTATTTCCTTTCTTTTCTCAAAGTGTATACACACACACACACATTTATAGAAATATTAAAAAACCAGTGATTAAATTCTTTAATGATTTCGTAATCACTCAATGTTGGACCGTGAGATTTTTTAAGTTTGAAATGTGCGTGAATTGGGAGATCACCCAAGGGCTGATGATTTCCATGCTAAACAAGGTTAATAAACCCATGATTAATTTCTTTAATTACCTCGTAATCATCAGATGTCGAACCGCGAGAGCTTTAAAGTTTTAAGGCTTGAGTGCAACATAATGGAGTTTATTATATTATAGTGTAATATAATTGATTATAATTATATTATACCCTTGGATGTTGGATTCCCAAGGAAAAAGGGAAAGTAATTCTTGGTTTTACGGGTAACTTAGGCCAAATAAAAATGTAATTACAAGGGTAATTAATTAATGAAAACTAATTATCCCTAATAGGGATTAAATAAATGAATACTAAAGAGTGGTATTTTAAGAAGATAATGATTAATTAATTTAATAGGTTTATAAGATCTAGACAAGTGTCAACCTCTAATTGGGTGATCCTTTGTACGTTATGGTGACATGGCATGTCGAGGTAGGCCCACGTGTCATCGTGGGGTTGGACATGAGATAGGTGTGGGACCCTCATCAAGCATAGGCTCTATGTCAGGAGAGATAAACCCGAGTTGTTGGATCTGAGGGTGGACAGATTTCCACCATGGATCCATGTTGAGAAAAGTCAATCGGACCTCGGACCACTGGGGAGTTTTAGTTCTGCATGAGATTGATAGGAGGCCGATGACCCAATGTCCACGGTTCCCTGGTGGCGATGCGTGTCCCTCCTTAGATTCCACACGATCATAGCATATGTAGTCACCTCTTGTTAACCATTGTGTTGGTTGCCAGAGTGTGTCGATCAACCACTATTGATCTTGTCTTGCAATGGACAGTTCGATTTGGAATATCGAGGTCTCGTGTTCTCGGGGAAATCACAGTTCCACTACCCTCGTGATGCCCTGATGACCTGATGCTCGGAGGGATGATGAGTTGAAGGCCCAATGGGCCAGGTGGCGGATTCCATGAGAACATCCCCGCCAACGACCATGTCAACGCAAAAATATGACGAGTTATGTCGCATCAGTGCCATGTCAGATGGTATAGGTGAAGTGGAACCACGTGGGTGCCATGTGGCGACGAGGTGGCCTTCGGCAAATGATGTCCCTAAAATTTTAGAAAGCCATAACCTTTAATCCATAACTTTGTTTTGGGCATAATTATAGTCATTGGAAAGCTTGTGACGAGCTAAAAACGATGATGCCCTCGAGAAGAGACTTACAAATGTTGAAGAAAAAGGTGAAATTTTGATACCCCATCCCTTAAAAGGTACTTGGGGGGGCTAGGTGTTTTACACTTGGGACTTGTTGTGCCCACACAACACCCTCCCTAATTTCTTCTCTTACATTTTTCTTAAAGAGAAGAAATTGGCCCCCCCTACTAAAATTTTCTACTGGAAATCCTCTTAGACTCTCTCATGCAAATGGAAAATCCCAAGTCCCTCTTCTCACTCTCTATGCTTTACCACTTGTAGTGTTTCTTTAGATCACTTTGACCTGTCGATATATAGTATTGGCGAGTTCCCTCTTTCTTCACCTATACATAGTGTATCGACAAACATCCTTCTTCTTCCATCGATATAACCAATAGTGGCGAGTTAGTGATTTACTCGTCGATATATCGACACCATTAGTCCTTGATCGCCGATACACCAATGAATTTCCACTAAAATTCATCTACACACAAATCTTTATCACTGGTGAAGTTCATGTGATCAATGCTAGTACATTGGAGACGTTCACACAATTTTCCTAGACACGCTCAACCTTACACCAACATACTTCCTCCCATCTTCATCGATACATCACGTATCAACAAGGTTCCTCTCATCTTTTCCGATACATCACATATCAACAAAGTTCCTTCCTTTCTCTCTAATACATAGTGTATCGACGAGGTTTGTCTCTCTCGTTCTGACACACTGCTTGTTAGCAAGTCTCCCTCTTTTGTCGTCGATGTGAAAATAGAAATATGTTGACCCCTCATCAACACTAAGCATATAAAAAATGATCCTCTTTTCCTCACCGACATAGATCTTGTTAGTAAGATGCACCTTCATCTTGAGCTTCTCCTATTCTCCTCCATCTCAGATCCTTGCTATGCTCATCGATCAGGTTTCTATCATTTCTAATGATTAATCATTTCATGCCTGACTGGATAACTGATGACTGATCACCTACCCCAACCAATATCCTTCATGTTACAATCATAATTAACTCTGTTTGTGTCGCTAGTAGCTTTCATTGCCCATACCATACCATCATGCATGTTTTGTGCCTTCTTTATTTTATGACTAACCATGATCACGAAAGTATCGTCTATTTTCAGGTGGGTTAATTGCAACATATATAAGAACTTATGTTTTCAAGTGGGTTAATTGCAACATATATAAGGATTATGTTGGCTCTTAATTGCATCCCAGAGGAGAATTGGTCCTCACATCTCCTAAACAATGTTAAGCACTCCTAATGTCAGTTGGTTGTTTTTGCGGGATTATATTTCTGTGCCATTGACATATGACCTCACTTCCAATGGATGAATCAAGAGCCTATATAACACACATAAAATAGGAACCAACGGAACTGAATTCGGGCAAAGTAGCAACAAGAACGAGACCCAAAATTTCATTAAAAAATGTTTTTGCTTGAATTTTTGGGCATTTCTCAAAGTGTATTTTTCGTCCCCGAAGTAGTCCAACTATATGATTTATGCGATTACGATTCCAATATAACTGATGGAATAGAAATTTGAGGCCCAAAAGTATTAGAACGATTGCCAAGGATTTCCCATCAAGCAAGTCTCGCTAACCATGACCTTCAACTCAAATGCTTGAATGAAGTTGTAAGGTCTCTGACTAGAATCTCCTCCTTATGCTCTCTGTGTTGCATAAATGATGCCTCAATCGAACATCGTATGAGAAAGTTATGGACTTTTGAACTCAAGATCTTGTTGTTTTTGCCGTCAAAAGGGACACCTAGAAATTTTTCGATTTGTCTTCCTTCAAATGAGAGTTGTTGATTAACTCTTTGATACACAAAGGAGAGTTTTTTATTAACTCGAGTTGTTGCTTAACTCTATGATAAAAAAATGAGAGTTGTTGCTTAACTCTTTAATACACAACGGAGAGTTGTAGATTAACTCTTTGATACATGGATAGGACCATGCCAAACGACCTTTCATATTTTGGCCATAACTTTTGACTCCAATACCCATTTCGTGTGTTTATTATGCCATTGGAAAGGTATTTCCGAGGATATACAACTTCATAGTTATATGTTTTGAGAAATTCCCCACCAATAGCTCACATTTTTTAGGATTAATATATGGCACATTGTCAACATCCCCGAAGAACACTGCACCTCAACCGTGAGTAGAGGAACTAGGAATCGAATTCAGGGAAGCATATACTAACTCTTAATTAATTAATGTTTCAATTCCATGGATTCAAATGTGTGGTTTGAATAGTTTAATTTGAGGTTACTAAAAGGTCATTCATTTGTTGCATGTTAAATGGTGTCAGGTACTAATGCCAAAGGAAGGTCATACTCAACAATTCGGATAGGTAATGTATAAGGGAAGAAAACCATGAAGGAACAATTGCCACACCAAGGAAATCTACCATTATGCAACAATACCCTCGCAAATACGATCTCCCCCTGAAGATGATAGAGCAACAACAAAAACAGTAGTTGACACAGTAATCAAGGAGCAACATAATGGAATCAAACTCAAATAGAAGAAGAAGAAGTCTGAATCTCATGATGATAGAATATCAAACATGGAGGGAGAAAAGTTTTCCAACGTCAAGACCAATCTTCATGGTGGGAGAGGTGCACTATGACTAGAATCTATGATGGCCCACCAACACTAAGGGACAAATTCGAAATGTAACTGCATATTATACATTAAATCATAAACATTTATGATGTCCTTGTTATCCATCATTACAAAGGAGATAAGGAAAAAAGTTTGTAAATGAAAGGTCATGGGGGGAGGTGAAAGGCCAAGAGTCACGTTTAACTTCAATAAATACGGGGATTGTATCCAATTAAAGGGATTTTTAAGCATTGTATATCTGAAACTACTATGTTAACTAAAATTGAGAAGCCCTCAGTGTCGATTTTTTTTTGGAGAGAAGAACTATTGTAGATGGTAGTTGTTGTAAACTAATTTCAACTGACTATGTATTGTTTACATGTGTTGTAGGATGTCTTTTTGCTTATAGATTATTCATATGGAAAATAGAAATATCGATACAACTTTGCTTATTATTTCTTATGTTTTTCCTTGAGACGATGAGTTTCTAATGTGTGTAACTTCATGGTTTAGACTAATCTGATTATGTATTTGCATGCATGTGTTGTGTAATCTTGTTGATTTTTTACAACTATCTAGAGGAAGTTAATTGCAGGAATTAGTTTCAGTTACAAATGGTCATTCAATTACCTTAGATTGCTCCTAGCTAGGATATGATAGATTAGATTTATTTATGCACTTTTTAAGCTTGCATTTGCATCCCCATTGCACTCATAAACCATCCAATCACCCCTCAAAACCAATAATGGCATCTGGTCCATAATCCAGATGGGTCTCCTAAACGAAATAGTGCATAGTCTAATTGAGATCGTTTGCCTGGGAGTACCCCTTGCCGTTGTAGGGAAATTTCACCCCATCCATAGAATTGGCACTAGAAGGAGGGAAAAATGACAAGCCTACCCATGTTGAGTCATTTCATTAATTTTTAACTAGCCCATGAATGCTCTCCATATCTCTGTATGGGATAACCCTTTGAGTCTTATGAGACCCACTGAGGGAATCTTAGTCTAGACAATTCATCTCTTGTCAAACTCAAAGTTCGATGGTGAAGGGCATGTCTTTGGATTCACACATCTCAATTAGTTTAATGTCACTTGAAAAAATATTAAGGTTGTTCGGGACAATGAAACATGTTGATTGTTTATCCTAACATTCAAAGGGTTGATTAAAGCCTGGTTTAAGACATTGCCAGTGAAATCGATTCATAACTGGAAATAATTCATGGAAATATTTATTGTTTCTCATGTAGATTGTGTTTATCATGAACTCTTTGATGAACTTGCATAAGTCCATAGGCTTGGAAACAAACCCATGGATGATTTCTTTCAAAGAATCATGCAAATTTACTGCATATTTCCTGAAAGCGATAAACCCTCAGACCAAGAAATCCATGATTGTTTTCATATCTTGTCTTTGTTTCTGAAGGGTACAAACTGAATAATCAAATTACCCCTCATTCACAATAATCATATATGATAATGAAGGACAGGGGATACACGATCTCTAATCAACACTCTATTACAACTATGGGGGAATCTTCCCCTAAAATCTTAAACCCCTTAGACTCTTAATGTGAACCATCTATCGTGTCCCCTCTAGAGAATCATGATTATATTCTGGTTTGTAACAAACCTCTCATTGAGGAAACCCCATCATTTTCAAAATCTAAAGATCTTCATTCACTTTATACAAATCTATTTGACGATAAT
>SNQJ01S0260827.1:0-12245 GCA_010110895.2 Picea sitchensis
GTGGACCGGTACACATGGGGATATGATTAGCTCGGACCTCCATGGGGCTGAAGAGCCCATCAGATGGTTGCTGGGATGGCAGAGACAGGATGATGTTATGACGAGCCTTTACACTAGAAGACAAAAGGACGTTTCACCCAGGATACTTTGGCAGAGCCCGACCTAGGGGGGATCACCCACTACAGATGGGATGATTGCTTTTGGATGGAAAGGACATCACCTGAGGCAGTTGGATGTTGTCTGGAGCATGTGGCAGTGTGTTGGGATCATTTGGCATGTGTGGAAGCTTGGAGGAGCCCTAGAAGGGACAACGTTTGGCTTCTTGGATGCTGAGCTTGCCCAAAAAGGGCCAACGTCTCCCTCAGAGGGGCCTGACGTCTCCTTTTTAGCTCATATTATGGCATATTTTAGCAGATTAATGTAAAAACAGTGTAAAATTGTTAGTCCCTTGTCGGTTGTTTTAATGACCTATTTTCTAATTAAAGGTCATTTGGATGATATAAATAGAGGACGTTGCCTCTCATTTTTAACATAACATAACTCACTCTCTTGTGAGAGATCATTTTTAGTCTTTTGTCTTGGTATTATTGCTCTTGGAAGTGAGGCGCAACTCTTGTGGAGGATTGTTCTTCGCATGTTATGGTGTTTTCTCTCATTAGAAGGTTTACAACTAGGGTTTGATAAGCTCTCTTCATGATTTGTAAGTGTATTTCTCACGCAAAACTTCTTAAATGAATGGTTATATGTTAAATTTCTTGCATTTATTGTTACATTGCTATTATATTGCTTAATCTTGAAACCCTAGGTAGCAAGCACACAAGTAGGTCCTTGCTATATGTCCCCATGATTGAGAAACTTGTTTTAGCCATTGATTAAGGAGGATATAGCCTAGCCGTTTGATTAAGGGGAGTATAGCCTAGCCGTTGCTACATGCACTAATCATCCCTTTTCTGAGTTAGCATTTGAACACAAGTTGAAAGAACAAGACGTCCTAGGCCTAGTTAGTTCTACACCTAAGGTTTTGACTTTTTAGGGTTTGGAGAGCCTTACTGTAACACTTTTATCCTTAGATTGGTTTGTGTTTATAAGCTAGCCCTTTTGCCAAGGATATTTAAGGAAAGATGGAGGAGCATGAGGCCTTGCTTAAGCAACAACACCAACAGCCTCCTTTAGGGTTTGACTGAAGCTACTGAAAGCACAGAGCCTAACCTCTGTCTTAGATTTAGATCCTCCCGGTCTTTGCTTTTGACCCATAATACCCTAAGGCACTAGTCTATCTCCAACGTTGAGCTATAATGTGCCAAAACAAACCTTTCAAAACTCACAATTTGAAAACCCTAACTAACCCTAACGGTACTAACCTCTAGATTAATGATTATGACGTCATGCCTTGTTTGAGATCTTGTTTGATAAAAACGTTACTAGTTTGTACCATAGATATTGATGTATTGATAATTTTCATTGGCCAAATGGCAAAACTATCCTGCCTGTTCAACCAAAGAAAGCTGAAGTCACCTCTAAGTAAGTTTGATGCAGTAACCTTTTGTATGTGGAGCAATTAATGATAGTTCATGTATTTGAGTTAATTCAAGTTAATGGACACTACTAATGTTGTATCATTTCCAGAGTTTATTGAGAAGTAATATTATGTTTCATTGTCATTATTACAATCATTTACTTCGGCCAATAAATACTATTATTTATGCTCATGTATATCAACATTGATAGTCATTGACAAAATAAGTATTGACCACTATTTCCATGTATATTAGTTTTATTGTTTCCTGGTCTCGCAACAAGTTCTTCTTCTGTATATTTTCATTTTGATCATCTCTGCACCGTGGTGCAGTTCCACCTGATCCTTAAACCTTGCCTTCAAAACCCCATTGGTCAAGGACGCTCCCTGGGCTTCAGCCACCCCAGAAAGAGCCCCCATCGTAGGTGACAAAGGTGGGAAGCCCTGCTACACCGCTTGACTCCATCTTCAAAATTTGCCTGACCTAAACCACAAACTCACATAACATTTTGAGACCGGTTGTCGTGGAACACTGTCAATTCCTCCCCAAACGACAAATATTTTGACAAGCCTTTGCCTTTAGATTCTTATCTTACAAGCTACCGGGATACTCCACTAGGGTGTTTTCCCTTTATCTTTGATAATTTCAAGAAATTATCCTCGCGACTCCATTGATGACTAAGCCAACAATGAATACAATGGGATATCGGGAGCTATATACCTTTAGACATGAGAAAATCAGATACCCAAGACAAATGCCCCTATATCCAAGTGAGATATTCCCCTAAATTCACTGGTAACAATGGGGAAAGAGCCGACTTTCATATGAATGAATTTTATTCTTACTTTATGCTCCACCACAATGATGATGATGAAGATGTAGTGATGAAATTTTTTCAAACCACTTCATATGGAAATGCTAAGAAGTGGTATGATAACCTTCCTCATGCTAGCATCACCTCTAAGGAACTAAATTGAAGAAGTCTTTCTTGAAGAATGTGGCATTAAATCAGAGGACATTCAAGTACTTCTAAAAAATTTTGAGCATTGTCAAATTGAGAATGAAACCCTTTTTTAACTTTCAGAATAGGTTTGAGGCCACTCTGTATCGGATTCCTGCAAGCCATTGCCCTGAAGAAGATTATGTTGTCCATATCTATACCCATGAGATCCTGGCACACCTAGGTTTTCCCCCTCAAAGAAAGGGGCCCCAAAGACGCTAATGAAGCTTATGGCATGGCTAAAGGAATTGAATAGAACATCTCCTTATCCGAGATGTAGCAACTTTCACCAATTCTTATCATGGAAGGTTTGTATCTCATGAAAATTGTTGATGATTTCCAAGAAGAAGGGAAGGCAGACCATTGTTCAACATGGGATGATTAACATGATTGAGGAGATGGAACCCCGAGAAAAATGATGAAGCATCAATGTGTGCCCCTCCCTCCCATGAAGGCAATCCAAGAGCCCCTTTCTCCCAAGAGACAACAAAAATAAGATGAGGTTAGTTGTATTCCATTTCAAGATGCCAATGACACCCTGTTCCTTGATTAAGAAAATGAAGGAGAAAATAAAGCTTTGAACAAAGTTGATGACCCTTGCAATCGTGAGACAAAGAAGCACCACAAGGATGAAACATGACACATGCTGAAAACATCGAGGTCCCTGGGTTCCCAAGAACAAGAAATCAAGAAGTTACCCTCCTCTCCCGGCTTTTGATAATGTTTACCTTGTGATGAAGAAGAGAGGAGGATGAATGTAATGTTTCAAACCTTGCATGTTGTGACGTGTAGTGACACTATTGATACCATTGATGAGTTCATACATGTTGGGATAATGAGGTGGGATATAGTTGGTTATGACGGCCGACCATCTATGACACCGAGAGTCATTTCCAGTTGTTTCCTTTGCAATTGTCACAACAGATTACTCTTTATTAGTGGCAACAAGGAAATGAAATTATTATTGATGCTTTCCAAACACTCAAGGTTGATCTAGTACCATGTTTTCCTAATGTTTTTTGGTCTTACCTTGAGATTTTTGAAGAGTACTCTTCTGAGAACTTGGACCCTTTCATGAAGATGATTACCATCCACCACTATGCTCAAATCTTGATACAAGCAAAGATATCATTTTCCTAAAGAAGGTTTCTCATGAATTTCAGCCCTGTCGTTCCATTACTTTTGCCATACCTCTTTCTAATAGAGGTGTAGTTGGAAAGTACCTTTTATATGTTGAGTTTCCCAGTGTTCCGGCATTGGTTGGGCACCTAAGTTCGAAAGTCACCAACTTTCCCTTTAGCTTAATGCTCATGTATCTCGTCAATCCCTTCTGGACTCGCTGTGGCAATGAGGATGCCCTCTAGGCAGCCAACAGCTATGTGCCCTTGACGGGCTTTTCCCTGAACCTTGCTCTCCTCATGACCTTTCTCTTTGAAGTGGATTGAGTACTTTCCTCGAGATGGACTTGGCAAGATTTATCCCTCCCACCCACCGCTAGGATTCCGACTTTTCCCATGATATGATATACATTGTAACTCATGACATTTTTGTGCTCGGACTATCACTGCTTTGGTTTATGATGAAGCACAAAGGCGTGTATTGAGGAACGCTTGTTGGGTTGGCTTCATTGGCTGTTTGACTACACCACCATGCATCCACTAGGTAAGTACAGGTATATGCTTCATTTTTTATCTACATTTATGATTACCTTTATATGCATCTTGATTGTTTTATCTCATATATACATATATTATTTTGCGGGGTGGCGATACCACCCACCTTTGTCGCTGATGCTTTCTTTTCAATTGTGAGCATGTCTATAGGTTTATGCCAGATGCTATGTTCTCATGCCTAATGTGGTGAGTTAACATGTCCCCCGAAGTTGGTTTTCGGATGTTGTCCCATATCTAGATAACCAGAGATCATGTCTCGAGGCCCACATGTCCTAGGAATGGAGTACCAAGAGTAGGATTGATTTCAGCATGGCCCTAGAGGGTCTATCTTCTTCAAGGAGACTTGTCCTCGCATAGCAGAGCCCCATCACCATCGGCTTGGACTTGCATCGTATAAGACACTTGCTCCATGAGGTAATTGGTCGAGGTATCATGGTATGTCATGTTTGATCGTTATAAAATTCTTATATATGCATCAAGTTCTTTACATTTCTATTAACTCCAATTTGCACTCAATCCACTTGACCATTGTTGGGGTGGATAATGGGGTGACCTAGTGCTTGTATTTGTGGGTTTTGGTTAGCCACAAAGGGGGATTTGCGTGAGCCATCGCCCCGGCCCCAAATTCATATTATCATTTTACATATTACCTCCCACACATCCATACCATTCCCATAGTCCGACCATTAGGATGACCTTTTGGGTTACACTTTGTCCCTGGTGGGAAGAAGGCAATAAAGGCCCTGGGGTAAAAGCAATTGTTAAAAGATAAAAGCCATAGGTTAAAATTAGAGATGCTTCTCGGCCTGGGATCCCAGGGCAATAAAATGCCTCAATAAGAAACTAAAGGGACCCTAAGAAAATAATGAAAACAAGACCTAACCAAGAGGGATGGGAGGTCTCATCATGAGTCGCTGCCCATTATGTTCATGGGTATCTAGCAGTATAACATTGTCATTATCTTGTCACTCTCACGCTGTGGCAATGACCTTTGGTTGCATGGCTAAGGGAGGGGGTCTCATCAACAGCCAACCTCATTTCTAAGATAAAGGGTAACACCGTCACCCGTCACCATGCCAAGGGCAAGTCCCTAGTCAAACCTGAAGTAAAAGAAGAAAAAGCAATAAAATGAAAAAGGCAATAAAGGCTTGGAAAAGTGCATCCATGATGGTTACAGCTCGCCTCCTTCAAAGGTACCCACAGACGACACCTACCCTCGGTCTTACTATGAATGGGCCCCTAGACCATATATCAATTTCATGAACATGTCTCTGAATGATCCCCGAGGAATCTTTCCATTTCTTGAGGGTGTTAGCCCAATAGGTTGTTCTACGGCTTCTTCGCTTTGTATAGTAGATATGTAATGTCTTGAGCTCTTGATGATATGTTAGGGATTTCTACGCGCATGTATTTGATAAATTTAATGTGATGAAATACTGATTACTAAGGATCCCGAGGGATCGATGCTAGGAGCTCCATGCAGGCGAAGTTTTGATGTGCGTGACCATACCCGACGGACGTGTACCAAGTTGGACCGTACACATGGGGATACGCGATTAATGGACCTCCATAACAAGAGCCCATTAGATGGTTGGGTCGGGATGGCAAAGACAGACGCATGTTATGACGCAGCCTTTGCACTGTGGAAGACGTAAGGGTCACCAGATACTTTGCAAAGCCCTCGCCTAGGGGATCACCCACCTGTGGGACTTATTGCTTTTGGATGGACATCACCTGCGGGAGTCGACGTTGTCTCCGAGTATGTGGCGCAGGTTGAGATCATTTGGTACGTAGGGTGTTTGGAGGAGCTCTAGAAGGGCCAACGCTATTTCCTCGATACCGAGCTGTCAAAAGGGCCAACATCTCCCAGGGGCCCATCGCCTCCTTTTTAGCTCATAATATGACATATTTTAGCATATTAATGTAAAAATAGTGTAAAACTTATTGTCAGCCTTGTCGATCAGTTTCTTAATGACCCTTTCTAATTAAAAGGTCATTGATTGGTATGAATAGAGGACGTTGCCTCCTCATTTTAACATAACATAACTCCCTCTGTAGAGAGATCATTTATAGTCTTTGTCTTGGTATCAGTTTTGGAAGTGAGGCTAAACTCTTTGTGGAGGGATTGTTCTTGGCATGTTATGGTGTTTTCTCTCATTGGAAGGCTTACAACTAGGTTTTGATGTTTCTCTGATTTGTAAGTGTATTTCTACAAAACTTCTTAAATGAATGGCTGTAAGTTAAATTTTGCATTTGTGCTGTTACATTGTTATTATATTGCTTAATTCAAAACCCCAGGCAGCAAGTTTTACACAAGTAGGTCCTGCTATATGTCCCCATGATTGAGAAACTTGTTTAGCCATTGATTAAGGAGGATATAGCCTAGTCATTACTACACTAATCATCCTTTTTCCATGTTAGCATTTGAATATAAGTTGAAAGGGTCGAAGACGCCCTAGGCCTGCCAATTCTACACCTAGGGTTTTGACTTTTAGGTTTGAAGGGCCTTGCTCTTGAAACACCTTTCACCCTTAGATTTATATTTTAAAGCTGGGGCTGTTTTGCCAAGGATGTTTAGCGAAAGAGGGAGGAGCATGAGGCCTTCTTGGCAAGACCGAATGAGCCTCCCCTTAGGTTTTGACTCTATGGCCCCGCCATTGCAACACCATAGCCTCTAACTCTTTGTTCTTAGGATTTAGATCCTCTCGGTGATCTTTCCCTTGTTTCCACCTTATAACACCCTAAGGCACCAGTTCATCTCCAACGCTGAGCTTATTGTACAAAACAAACCTCCTCAAAACCTCACAAATTTGAAACCCTAATCCAACCCCAATACCCACAACCCCATATTAATGATGACGCCATGCCTTGTTTGATTTTGTTTGATAAAAAACACAGGCTTAGTCATCTAATGATAGGCATTGATGTATTGATAATTTTCATTGGCCAAATTACAAAACGCTGACTTCCTTTCCTATTTAACTAACCCTAGAAGGAAAGATGACGTTCTAGCAAGCTTGACGAACAACCTCGAGCAATTAATGATAGTTCATGCATTGAGTTAATTCAAGGATTGATTATTTTACTGAATGCTATATCATTTCCAGTATTTATTGAGAAGTAATATTATAAGCCATTGTCATTATTGTAATCATTGACTTGCCAATATCAAGTATTTATGCTCATGTATATTAAATATTGATAGTCACATTGCAAAAAGAAGTATTGGACCACTATTTGTACGTATTAGTTTTATTATTGTTGCCTTGTCTCGCAAATAGGTGCTTTCACTGTGGTATCTCTTCATTCTTGACTATCTTCTCGACGGTAATCTGCGAGCGAAAAATCACCTTGATCCTTAAACCTTTGCCCCTTAAGAAAACCAGATTACATAAGGACGTCTCCCTTTGACTAGCCATCCTAAATATAAATAGCTCCCCATCCAGGTGACAGTAGGTGGGGAAGCCTCTGTTACGCCAGTTTGACTCCTTAACTTTCAACTACTTGACCTAAACTACAACCTGAAGGATAATGTTAGCATTCACACTCAAAAATTCAAGTCAAAGATGATTGCTCCGATACCAACATTTATAAAGAATTGTATTAAAAGAGAATAAAATAAAGTGCACCATTAAAGAAGTGGAAACTTAAAAATGAAGAGACATAAGCATCAGATCTGAACACAAAACTTGATAACGGAATTCGTCCCCGGTCGACCACCCTCCTAGTCCCGCTCTCAAATGGGTAGGTTTTTTCATTAACTCAACAAAAGAATTTGACAATTACGAATATACATCATTCTCAAATCAAGTTGTAGAAATAATGCTCTTTATCAAAACTAACATCACCACTACGTTCGCGGCATCGAATTACCTAAAATGATTGTCAATAATTCCCATCCGACTTCCCGCACCCCAAGCCCAAGAATTTTGTCTTGATTTTGTGCCCTTCAACCTCGCAATTATGAATGCCCTGCCTCGCAATAGTGCCCACCATCGCACGGGTAGGGTCAACACCTCCTCCTCACCTGAGGATTGCTTAAGTAATAAACTTGGCTGATAAAACCAAGCAACAACTCTGCAGGTGGTGCTACGCGGCGTAGTTATTAGAGCTGCTGGGTAAGGTGGAGGTTCCGAGGTCGAATCCACCGGACTCCATTTTTGAGTAGTTGTTTCAGACTTCCATCTATATATATATATCCGCTGGACATCAAGCATACCCCACTAAGTATAGTTGTCATCGGCTTTCCTAAAATTTGGCATGGTTCGCTAGATTTGGCAAACCCGCCATATCCTTTTTTTAAATCAAATTTGTTCACAGCTCAACATTGAACATTTCTTGGGATGCCACATGTTTCGTGTCACCCGATGATTAGGCCACGTGGGGGCCACTGATACGCCCACCTGTATACTGACGTACTACCCAGTCATTCCGTACTAACAAATGGCGCTTCCCGGATGGTGCCATGTGGCATCTCCTGGGGGTGCCATGTGGCACTTTTCTATTGGTCCACTTGGACCCCTGAAAAGTCTAATGGCAGGTGACATGTGGTAGCCTCTGGTGCTACCACATGGCATGATGATGTTAACATCTCGTACGATGACGTCACCCTGCATTGTCAGCTGCTGACGTCAACAGTATAGATGATTATGTGTCGCCTGCTGACTAGCCCTGTTTGACTGCAACTTTGACTGTGAATATCTTTCAAACAGGTCCGTTTGACGATTCGTTTGCACCGTTAGAAATATTGCAACGTGCTCTTCGCGATCATACAGTTTTCACTGAGTTTTGGGAACTTTGAATTTTTTCTCTTTTTGTCTACTGGAGCCATTCTGAGCATTCTGAGGTGCCTCTGTGAGTTCTGAGTTATTCTTAGCCTTCTCTCGATCCTTTTTGGATCATGCCATCTCTAGAATATCCCAAGCTTCTTTGGACCTAGTCGCTGCTGCAATTTTGGGAAGAACACTCTCATCCAAGTCTTGTTGAATGAGAGATAATGTTGTTACATAATCTTTCTTATTTGATATGAGTTGGTCCTTTCGATCTTGAATAATGGTTGCATAGTATTCTTGATTTGAGGGTTCATCAAACCAATTCAATATAATATCCCATAAATCTTTTACACATAGTCTAGTTCTCATCTTAACAACCCAAAAAGCATAATTTTCACCAAAAAAAAAAGAAGTGGTGATAGATAAGAATTGCTCCACAAATCCATATCGATAACTCAAATTCACCACAAAATATCAATTCTTTGTGAGAATTAAGATCTATGACTATTGAAAATTGAGTGAAACCACCATATATATATATTTTAATTTCAAAACAAAAACATGTGAAACTTATAAAAAGAAACCCCAAAATCTTCTTTTTATTTCTTTATAGATGCCCCAAATAAAATAAATCTCACATGCCTTCTTTAAAATTAAAATAATGAGAAATCTCCTAAACCTCTTTTAAAATTAAAAAAAAAAATTGAAATATATGCCACCACTTGCTTCTATTTCAGCCATCTTTAAAGATAAAATAATAAAATAACCACACTACCTTTTATTATAATATTAGAAAAAAATAACTCATTATGCGTTCAACTCATAATATTATGGAAAAAAAAAATTAATTAACTGATTTTTGGGTATATATTCAACACATTGCTCTAAATTTTTTCATTGATTCATTGCTTGTGAAGAAATACTTAAATATACAAAATTTACTAGGATTCGGTTTTTAAGCTTTCTTCAACTAACTAGAATTAACTGATAACTGAGACTTTTTTACAACTCTTTAAACTTAGAATTCTTCTAAAATAACTAATTCTCCTAAAATAACTAATAGAAATAATTATGATATTCCAACATCTGTTAGACACATGAAATGCACAGTAAAAGGCCCGAGTTCAATACTCCATAAAACATGGCTAAGCTACATCAGATAAATGAAATGGTTTCTAAATGAGAGAAGTTATACAAGAATCATCAGATAAATGAAATGGTTTCTAAATGAGAGAACTTATCCAAGAATCATATTCAAGGTGACAGCATCATCTTCAAAGCCCTAACAGATCTTCAACCACCAGCAACGAAATTATGAAAGCGTTGAGAGTTTATTTAAACGAGGATAAAAGACGAAACAAGGGTTCACCTCCTGGCATTTTCTGCCCCACAATTTTGGAAGTACAAGACTCCAAGCCCTCCCTATATTTGTTTTCTCTTACGTCTTTGGCTCATTCAATCCTCACTGGTTATTCCATGAAAATCGACCGGTGACTTATTTTCGTTTTTTCCACTTTCAGGTTTCTATATTTTCAAGGTCTGCAGGAGCCACATCCCTGCAGGAAACTTAAGAAGATGAAAGTAGCAAACTGTTTATATATTGGAGACTGAAAAAGAAGAAAGTAACACTCAGCAATTAACAATGAAAATATTAGTGCTTCTTTAGGTAACCAGTTATCTTTGAAAATCATAATGTTTTCCAGTTGAATAATGAAAAAATAGTCCCTTTCACCTCTAGTAAATAAGATCATATGATGGCTAAATCATTCTTGGCTTCAGCATATACACTCCGATTGAATCCACTAGAGTTCCACTTGACCCAAAGAAACCTACAATCTTCCCTCCCTCTTCTGTCTCGAAAGGAGTTCCGTGTTCCTGCCCAAATGGTCCATATTTCCCTTTATTCGTATGAAACGTCAAAGATTTGATCACAACCCAAGACTCCGGCCAAGGTTTGTAACTTCCAAAATGACCACTGATTTTGGTTAAGATCTCGTCTGGATAGTTTAAACTGTACTGCTTGCATTCACAGGTAAACAAATCAATGTAATTACTTGTTTTCTGTCTTTTAATGCATTGCTAATCTCAACATATACAATACAAGTCTTATCTAACTGATCGTGCTGTTACTTACCACTATTCTATCGCCCAGTGCACCTTCGTGGGGATTGCCTACTGTACCTCCATGCCGACGGCCTGGAAAATATCTACCCTTCAAGCTTTCGTCGCCTTCCAGACCATAATGCAGTTGAACTGTAGTTATCGAATATTCGTTTGCTGTCATGGTAATCCGTCTTACTCCTGAATATGTTCCATCAGACCAATCATTTCCATGGCCGCCGTATACTCGAGAGCGGTAAAAGTCCTGTTGTAAAGAAAATGTTGATTTTTATTGAATAACAAAATAAAATTCAATATCAGAAGAGTAACTAGTATGGTTTTCCTAATTATAGAATTCAAAACTGTGTATAATAAAACAAAAACAAAACAAAGGGTTGTATGGCAAGCTCAGTTCTTATCGAGTTAATTGGGAAATACATATTAACAATGAAACTTATTATAACTAAACGTACAATTAATGAGTATATTTTGTCAAAAGATAATAGTGAGGTTGTTTGTTATTCAAAATGTATAATGAACTGTAAGTTGAGTGAGTTGAATGGAATTATAATATTCATAAATATAATAAAACATGGTACAACTTTTTAATATTCATAAATATAATAAAACATAGTACAACTTTTTATATTTAGATGTGGTGATTGGTTAAATTCATTGATTATATGATTAATTTTACATATTGAAAGACTTGAAGGGAGCAATAACACTTCAATTTTATCAACCAATTAGAAATGAGAAACACAAATATTTTTATTATATTCAAAAATATTTGTTTTCCTATAATAAACATTACATTGCCTACACAAATTTATGGTAAAAGACAAATTAATATCACATCAAAAGTAAACCCATTGCTATAATCCCATGACTGAAACTAATAATATAAAAATTAGTATAAAATATTTTAAAAAATAAATAGAATGGTTTTCCAAATTATCTAATTTAACTTTATTTAAAATAAAATAGAATAGGAAAGAGAAATTGAATAACAAAACAAAATCAAAGAAAGAACTAAGAAAGTTTTCAGAATTATAAAATTCAAGTATATGTATACTGTTATCGCACGGTTTGTAGGAAAGGTTAAATAGCTTGGGTCAAAGGTAGAAACCGGCGTAACAGGAGCTTCCCCACCCACTGTCACCTCGATGGGGAGCTCTTTCTA
>SNQJ01S0260828.1:0-12245 GCA_010110895.2 Picea sitchensis
CAAAGTAGACATAATTTAAAGCAGAGGGTGTAATATTTCATTGCTTGTAAAATCTTTTCAAAAAATATAAATTAGTTTTTTATTATTTATTTATTATTAATTATGTAACTTTAATTGATTAAGAGTTGTAAGTCTTCATTATTTTTAAGTGAAAATTTTAAAATAAATCTAAATTTATTTTTATTATTTATTTGATTATTAAGTAAATATAATTTTGGTTGGTTAAAAACGGGTATATATTAAAAGTTCTAAAAATAATTAAATTACTTGTATAAATATATAAAATTATTTAAGATTGGTTTAAAATGATGTTGATTTTTTATTTCATCTTTTCAAAATTAAATACATTTTTCTTTTTTAGGTTAAACTTTATTCTTTTATTAAAAATGTTAATCATTTAATACTATTTTTTTATTTTCTTAAATTATTTTTTCAAACTAATATTAACATTCACATGTCATAAACAAGGATATGGATATAACTAAATTCATTTTAAGTTAGAGATGGAATATGCAATAAAAACGTTTTTTTATAATTTAATTTGGAAGAAAAAAACACATTTTTAAAATATTTTTTTCTTGTAATTTCAACTTTTATTTAAAATATTTGATTTATAATTAGAAATATTTATTAATAATAAAGAAATGATATATTACTAAAATAGATTTTTACTGTAATTTTTACTCTTTTTTTTCAACAATTTTCTATCGAATCAAAGGAAACTTCTCAAAATACAGATAAGTCTATAAGCTTTATGTCCATACTATTTTGTTACATACCACATAATTATAAGTCTCTAAAATTGTCTTCACTAATAAAAAACCTTACAAAAGATGAAATTTTTAGAAATTTACAAAACGGTGACGATGTTCTTGACAAATACAAAAGAAACCCACTATCCTTAGACTTAGAAGATATAAAATTGACCATAGATGATCAGAGAATTCTTGTAGACCTCCTCGCAATAGAGCCACCTAGGTTGCTTATCCAGTTTTTGTTTTCAAAGGGAGTTTTCCATTGAATTGAATTGTCTATGGACATGTAGACCCTTCATCCATCTAAATTGAAGTTTTAGTTCTTGAATATTCACCTTCCATGACCTTAAGTTGAGTGCTTCCAGTTGAGACTTCCCATCCATCCAGTCTATGACAACCCTCGAGTCACCAGCCACCATTAAATCTTCAATGTGGCATCCATTTGCAATAGAAAGGAGGCCCCATAATCCAAGAAGTTTTTCCTTAGTGTTAGTTCCAACACCAACATCAAAATGTTCTTTGATGAAATGTTGGGTGTGGAACTTCAATACAATTCCTACCTCACAAATGCGTCTTTATGGGGAACCATAAAAAAACCCAATAAAATTATTATAAAAAAAAAAATGGGTTCAAAATGAAATCAAAACACTCACCTTTGTTTGGAACATGAAAATTATTGATAGCCAACACTATTCTTGAGCTAGTGGTGGCATCATTTTTATCCCAATCCTCAAACAAAATTTCATTCCTATAATTCCAAATTCCCTAGAGCACAAGAAACGGAACTACCTTGTGTCTAGGAGATGAAATAAACCAGTTGTGAAGATTCCTTCTAAAGTAGGCATGTTCCAAGATCCCTCTAATTTTAGTTGATTATAGACAACTTCCCAGATAGATTGTGAAATTGAACATTGAACAAACAAATTCATTGTAGAATTTTCTTCGTTCAAGTAGAGAGCGCCAACTGAGGGCCCTATACTCCCCCTGAGCTTGTAATTTACCCCAATGATGACACGATCCTTTAAGAAAAGCCACACAAAGAGGATTAAATTGTATGGAAGCTTAACTTTCCACAATGCTTGGTACCACCAAACTGGATCCTCCACCATAACCTGAGTTGTAAGAGCATCATAAGCCAATTTGGTAGTCATTGTTCCCAATGAATTATTCCATGACCAGACTAACAGGTCGGCATCACTTTTAATAGTAATACCACTAATCCTTAACATTTCCAAATAGCCAGACCATACAATAGCCATCTCACCCTCCAATCCAAGGTGCACTACTGAAATCCAATATTGTCTATTGGAAGAATTTAAAGAAGATGTGTATGTGATATGTGAGAAGTAATATACTTGTAGGTCATTCAAATGTCAAACCAGAGAATCTGAAAGTTTGTACATGTAATCACAACCTATGAAAGGGTCTTGTATGATCTGAACTCTAGTCCCATTCCCAACTTACCATGCCAACCACCTCTTCACTAGATGCAAAGAACCCATAAAATTCTTCCAAAAGTTAGAAGCAACATTAAACTTGTTATTATCAGTGCGCAACCAAAATACAACCTTAGCACCTCCCAAATATTTTTCAAACCTATTCAAGTTCTGAATTCCCCATCCTCCCAAATCCTTTGGCCTTGTAATCAAATCCCAACTGGCTAAATGAAACCCAGTGGGTTTTTTAGCACCTTTCCAAAGGAATCTAGAGAATATTTGACTGATGTTATTAATAATATTCAAAGGAACCTTTGTTAAATAGAGACAATAAACCAATATGTTTTGTAAAACAGAGTTGACTAGAACCAGATGTCCACCCAGGGAGAGCCATCTACTCATCCAAAGTCCAATCTTCTTCTCCACTTTTTGGAGTAGCCAATGCCAATCGTTTACTCTACAGTCATTTGGTTTTAGAAAAACGTCAAGGTATTTCATCCCTTGATCCAAAGAAGAAACAAGGATCCCAAAGATCTCTACTATTCTATTAAGCAGATCATCATTTAAATTATGAGAGAGGAGACATGATTTTTTACAGTTGATTTTCATACCCAAGGCCTAACAAAAGCTTGTTAGAAGATATTTTTGGGCAAGCCACTCTTCAATAGAACCAACGTCAATAATTAAAACATCATTCACAAAACAAATATGAGTGACGGTGATACCTTTTACAACCTGGATACCCTTGAATTTCCCACTTGTACAAGACTTTTTCAGAATTCTACTGAGACTTTCCACCACCAATAAGAATAGTAAAGGTGAGAGGGGGTAGCCCTGTCGTAGTCCTCTACGACTTTTGAAGAAACATGTTGGAGTTTCATTGACCAAAAATGCGTAGTTAGCACTAGAAACACAACCCATTATCCATTGTGGAACCTCCCATTTCAGGCCAATTTGAATCATCATCATCCGAAGGTAGTGCTAGCTAACCTTATCATAAGTGTTCCTAAGATCCAACTTTAGAATGAGAGATTTCCTTTTCCTAGTTTTGATTGTGTGCATACACTCCTGAGCTAGCCCAACAACATAAAAAAACAGCATGTCTTTTAAAAACCCAAATTTCTCCGATGAGATACTAGAATCCAACTTCCCTTTTAACCTATTGGAAATAATTTTCTAAATTAATTTATACACAAAATTACAAAGTGCAATGGGTTTGAAGTCATTAAAAAAGGCAGGCTTCAAATATTTTGGGATAAGGGCCACAAATGTGGCATTCAATGATCTAATGACTTTTCCAAATATTCTGGATTCTTCAATATCCCCCAAGAGGTCATTCCCCATAATATAAAAGAAATGATGGAATAGTTCTTGGCTCCACCCATTAAGACCAAGACTTTTGTCCTTTGGAATTCTTGAAATAGATTCCTCTACTTCCTCTAGAATAACCTGTTTCCCCACTTCATCACTTTCCTCATCTGTGAAAATGCGAGGCACATCCTTTATAACTCTAAATTGAGTAAGTGTATCCTCCTTATCTTCTTCTTTGTACATAGTCTTGAAAAAATTACAAGAAATAGACCTAAGATCAGACTTTGAAGTCAAATTGTGGCCTTCCAAATCAGTTAATTCCCAAATAGTATTAGTGAACCTTTTGTGTTCAACAAATTTGTGAAAATACTTAGTGTTCTTATCCCCACTTTGGAGCCAAATGGCCTGACTTCTAAGACTCCATGTTTACTCATCCAACCTTAAAATATCCACTTTTCTCTTCTCTAAGGAACTAATAAGTTCTTTATTTATTATAGAGAATATTTGAGAAGGGCAATTTCTTAAGATCTCTCCCAATTTCATGTCAATATGCTAAAGTTCATATTTTATCTTCTTCTTTTTATCAGTCAACCACTTTATCACTTCTTCTTTGAGTTTTTTAAGTTTCTTGATCCAGGTGGATATTGGTGGCCACCCACCTATTCCAACTGGCTCCTCTTAACATTTTTTAGTTCAACACGTTCTTTTGTACTTCTTTGTAATTGTGGGTTGTACATTTCCAAGATTGTCTAAAGCCCTACACATCTTCCAGGTGGATATTGTTGTGCTCCCACCTAATCCAACTGGCTTATTTTGTATGTTTTCATGTCATCACATCTTGTTGTACTTCTAGGGCCGTGTTGGGGCCCTAAACATTGTTTTTTTTTCTCACCACAATCAAACTATAGAGATAGTCAGATTTTGACGACGTAATGTGTATTTCTCTAAAAATCCTTTCCAACAGGATATCGCGTGCCTTAAACAGAGGTCGTATGCAAATGTTACGACCCTAGGAAGTTGAGGTACCAACTTACCCATAGGCGCCCACATAAATTTTGGCGTTTCACCTCCTAGGGTTAGGTTTTTGGATGTATAGGGTTTTGGAATTCATGAATAATATCAAAAAGGCCTCTGGAGCCTCATTGTAATCATTCTTCTCAGACGGATGCATGTAGCAGCCACATCTCTTCTCAAAGATAGCTACCACCATTCGAGCAGGTGATTTAGTTCTATAGTTTTACAATTTCATCCTATTTCATTTATTCAATAGAAGATATTGTTCATTGGATATCTTTGTTGTTCTTCATATCTTTATGTTTATTGTATTCAGTTTTTTAATCATTTTGTTCCGCTCCTAAATCTGGATCAGTGTTATCAGAGAAGTCTCCTCTTCATTTATTTTTCTTCGTACATGTCCCCAACAAGATGTGGGTACAATAAGTTGGGACTTGAACCAATTGAGTCGTTGCAATATCGGTCGCGCCGAGCCTAACAAAAACCCATGGGGGACGAAAAGAAAGATGGGATGGTGGAGTAGGAGATCCTTTTAAAATGTTTCTCGAGGAATCCATCATGCAACAAAGGAATGAAATGATGGACAACTTTGCACAGATCCTTCAACGACTGCCCATAAGAGAAGCATCTTCATCAAGCATCCATGCAACCCCCTTCAAGGTACATGTAAATTTTGATATTCCATTATTTGAAGGACTGATAGATGCGGATGTTGTAGATAAATGGTTGAATCTTCTCGAAGGGTATTTTTCGGTCCACAATTTTATCGATAGGGGAAATTTACTTTTGCACTCCTCAACGTCATCCCCCATGTTACAGACTGGTGGGATACTTACTCTGAACAAAGGGCCATATAGGAATATGCACTATTTGTGGTTTCCCCTACATGGTATTCCTTTTGGGATGCCATTAAAGAACAATACTACCCCATTGGAAGCTATGAGGACCAATACACCCGATGGACCACCTTTCGTCAAGAAAGGGACCAGAAATTATGCAATTTCACCAATATTTTCCATACCCTACGTACCAAATTGGGCATCAAAGAATCTGAGCGGCATCTGGTGCTCAAATACTGCAAATGTTTTCATAGATACATTTAACCATAAATGGAGTTTCTGAACATCACCTCATTGGGTACGGCTTATAGATATGCCGTCAAGATCGGGCAGAAATTTAACCAGAAGAGGCGAGAGTTTGGATATACAAACCCCTCACAGCCGAAGCAGGACAAAGTCGGTCCCAACCCACATGGAAAGGGACATAGAAAATATGGTCACTCTCAGAAAAACCAACCCAAGCCGCAACACAATAATGGTAATGAAAAGACGAATAAGGACATAGTAAAATGGTGTGAATACCATAAAAACCCTTGGCACAACACTGAAGAATGATGCTCCAAGAAGTCACTTGTAGCCGAGCTAAAGGCATATGTTGGCAGCCAACTCACATTTTTTATGATCCTATAAGATGCCTACACCTATGTCTTGCAAACATCAAGTTTTTCGTCGCAATTTTCAAATAAACGACATTTTGATTTCTTGCGACATTTACACACTTATTTTTGTTTTGTTTTCACGACTGTAAGCGTGAAAACTTGATCTTTTGAAGTCATATTTCGATCACTATCTGAACTGTCATGATATTTTATCGATATGCCTATTGCGCTTACCTGTTTTTTATCATTATGTAGCTGGAAGAACTTTGGAAGTATACTCATTGGTCATTCTTATATTGATTGTGTGAATGAGTTTCATTGAGTTTGCAATACATTAATATTTGGATTTGCATTTTTATTTTGCTTTACTTGACCATTGGTTTTGTGAAAATGCAATGGGTGTTATGGTTAAACATTTCATTTGTATCTTGTGTTTTCATAATTATTGGTTTGTCGACTATATGAATACCATTTTGGCACCTTGGTTAAACTTTTCATTATATGAGCTGATAAATTGGCACATAATTGATTTTGGTTTTAATTTGTAAGTCGGGTGTTTAAACACTATGGCTTAACGTTTGCACGCGTTGGTATACACATTTGATCTCATTAGTTGGGCACATGACTCGATGGTTGAACTACTATTATGGATTGAACAGCTATGTAAATCGGTGGTTGTACTTGGATAATGAATACTTTGCATGGCAGACTCCACCACCTTCGCATGCTTGCATTTATGCCTACCCCTTTTGCTCGTTCATTTCAGTTAGATCGAGTAGCTCTGCTCCTGTGTGTGTTGGTGATCCAAACCCTTTGCTTACCATGCATTCGGCTCCATGGCACCATTTGTACGAGTCGAACCCAACGGCAACCAAGCCCTGTTAATGTTTGACAACGCCCGTAGAGACCTGGAAGAAAATGGGTGGCTCCCCTTTATACAACGATTTGTGGGTTTTAACCTCTGTGTAGCACGAGAGTTTTCCATGACCTTCGATGGCTGTAGAGCCAAGGTGGGCGACATACAATTGGAAATTGATGATAAATTCATTGGTCTTTCCACAGGGTTACCTGCTGTTGGACAACGTTGGTTCAAGAATTGTAAGGTTGAGGAGGTCCCATGGACACTTCTATTCCTCTCGTGAAAAGTCACCTCTTGTGATAGAGGTATGCCCATATCTGCACTCAAACCACGATGGAACAATACTTTTATGGTAATAAAACAGTTCGTGACCTGTGAAGGTCGATACGGACTTGTGTTCCTCTACCACCTGCGTTTGCTGATGATTTGTATTGGGTACCCTTTAAACATGCCTTTCTTTTTTCATCGTAGCCTGTATAAAATGGCGAAAAGGTTCAAAAGGAAGCAGGCTGACAACAGCCTGTTCCACCATGGGCTTATTAAGCTCATCGTTGATTATCATTTGAGTTTGCATGGTGATAGTTGGAGGGATTTCATCACCCGTAATCATTTTGAGGATTTAGACCATGTTCCGGTTGATAAACCTGTCATAATTGAAACCAAGGCCGAGCCTCCTGTACCCTTACATGTCTTACTACCTAAACCCTCGGCCGACCCTAAGGCTGACTTACCCAACACTGTAACTAAGAGTGCAGAGGCTATTAAAAATCCTATGAGCAAAAAGCTCAAGGCAAACCTTACTGCCAATGCTAAAGTGAAAAGGAATGCCCAGCTCATTTCGAGAATGACCAAAAACAAACCGAAACCCTCGGTCGATTCCAACCCTATCATCCTAAGTGAGGACTCTGATTCTGAAGTTGAACATTTTTTAGCGAGCGAGTACCCCTACTCGCAGGGTTTATGTCCCGAGCCCCCTTACGATTTTGTATCAAACCTTCCCCGCTGCCTAAGAAACGACCCTGGCTACCCTGGTATTAAATTTTCCAACAAAACCCTCAGTCATGTGTCTGAACCCTCACCTACTCTTTATAAACCCACACAGTCACCCTGTGACCAATGTAATTCATGGTTAGAACGATATTATATTGATGTTCCTATACTGCAATCGAAGATTCAATCACTGGAAGATCAAATCGCAGTGCTAACCAGTCAAAAAGCCAAGCTCCAAGCAACAGATAAAAAGAAAAAGACAACCGGCTCCATCCTTTTCAAAAACGTGGAAACAGCCACGGCTGTCGTAAATTCCAATCTGGCATAATCAAGCAGCCTCATCGCTATACAAGTATGGTTTTGACATCGTTTTTGTTTTGTAAATAATCTAGTTTGATATAATTATTTGAACTCAATTTTTAAATAGTTCATTCACTCATCCAAATGCCTCTGTCATTCGGTGATCATCCTGTACATGGTTTCATTTTGATAAAAATAGAAGGAATTTCGATTTGATATATGATTTGTTCATAGATTTTTATTAGATTGGAATGGTTATTCATTTGGATTTGATTTGATTATCTGTCTGATGGAGTTAACGAAATTGTTGGATCGTGTTCAATTCGATTCGTTTTGTGTCCACTCCCAATAGGAAGCTTTTCACGCTCAATTTAGATTTGATTTCGTTATGATCCACGTGCTATGGTTGGTAAACAATTTTATTGTTATGTAATCTTTTATGAACAAGAATGCAATTCTGTTCGGTTTCAATTGGAACGACTCTGTTTTTATAAAAACAGTATGCCCATCTTAGCCTATGCATGCACACCCGAATCATGGAACGATTTTGATTCGTAATGACTGTGTTAAAACCTTTTCTATTTCTTGAGTTGGAAAGATTATTTGATGAGTTGGATTCTGATTGTAATTGATGCTCTGTTTGGTTTCAAAAAAACGAATTGGTCAAATCCGGTTACAATTTGTTTAATCATGGAACGATTTTGGTAAAGGAAAATCAATCTTGTTTGCTCACTGTGCAATGATAAACGATAGATAACAAACTCTGTTTGATTGATCTTGTTATGATTTGTTATGAATCAGTTATGGTTTCAGTTCGCTCACAGCCTAAATCGCTTGCTATACAGTTATCGTGATTTGAAAATGATCATGTTCAATTCGATTATTTCTCCTATTGATAAGACAAGTATAATGAAGTGTTTGTGATTTGTTTTGTTTTCTATTGAATATCAAAACGATTTCATAACTGATGGATTTGATTTATTGAGAAACGATTACGGTGTTGTTCCATGTGATTTCATTCACCTGACTTATGATAAAAATCGAAACAGAGTATTCCTATCTCTGAATTCGGTTGAATGATGTGGATCCTGTTGGCATAACAAATTCAAATTAAATGACTCATTCTCAAATAATTATTGGATGTCAATTAAATTGAAATCTTTTAAAAGATTTTCGATTAATCTCAATGTTGATCCTGTACTTTATTTAGACTAGCTACAGAATCAGATGATTCTGTAGCTTGTCTATAGAATTGGATTTTTATTATTTTATCAATAAAAGATCTTTCTAACTTGTCTATTTTAGACCCTTTTCAGGTGAATTCTAATTACATGGGACTTGATGGGCAGTCTATGGGATATTTAGATATTTTACTTTTATTTCAGTTTCCTAGTTTAGTTAAACATGGGATATCTTCCCAGATTTTTGTAAACAGTTTTAGAACTTCCACATGGAGGTTTTACCCTGTGGAAAAAACTTATAAATACTTATTATTTTTGTAATAATGATCATCCTCATTCGTGGGAGAACAAGGATATGGATTTCTAATGCAAACAGAGACAGAAGTTGATGTTCTGCTACAACTTTTGCTTTTCATAATATCAATCTTTTGTTTCATGTTTATGTTTATCAATTTGCATTTGATTAATGACTACTTTAGCTATCTTAGTCTTTTGCAAAGTGATACGATTTAATTAATATGATCCATGTCTGACTTCTTTCAACATTTAAAAACACAGCAATTACTYGATTCAATTAATGAACGACRGAKTTCTCTTCTTCATTAATTGAACTCTTATGTATAGATCTTAGCATAACAGGTTTATCTAATTGTTAAGATTTATAAATTATATGATTGTTGTGATTTTTATGTCTTGTTTGTCCTGTAAACAAAYTTAAAGAGCATTGCAGCTATCGTTTACGAGAAGCTTCTGGATTATTCGGTGCRAGTTTCCTTCCTCCRATCTGCTAGAACARTCATCATACACAGGRCAAATCTGGAATGTTTCCAGGTCAGTTTGTTATTTGAATTATTTAGTATAATTTAAGTAGTTTGATTAGATATATTTATAGTTTAAATTAGTGATTTAGTTTAGTTATTTTTCTTTTTTATTTCTTCTCATAAAATTATAAAATCAACAAAAATATATCTTGCTGTCTTCGGGCAGAATATAACGATTTTTTCAGGTTTTATTCAAATCTGTGAATTGTAGATATTGTATACTTTGTGAATAAGTTATTTTTCAGTTAGTAGTTAGTATAGTATTAATTAGTAGTTTGTGTATATAGTTAGTTAGTTTAGCTTAGTTTCTTTTAATAATTTGTTTTAATTAGATTAGTGTATTAGTTTGTTTTATTTAGTTTTAGTTAGATTAGTTAGTTTAGATTAGTTTTCTTTCGTTTTCTTAGGACCTTAGATCGGATAACGGAGCCACTAAACCCGTCAGGGTGGTTCATCCCAAATGGCTTGGGTTATTAGACAACCCCGGACTAGTTCCACTCTCTCAGTTGACGGATGGTCAATTTCGCCCGTCAACAAATGGCGCTAGGAGGGCCTAAACTTAATTAATGGCGCGAGGCGGTCGCAAGACTCCTCCACCCCCTAATCGCTCACCTATAGTGACTAGAAGTCATTCACACAATAATATTCCCCTTCAAACAACAACTACTTCAACCGACGATCCACAGATCACAGTTGAGCCAACGACCCCTAATCCTACAGGTGGTGACATACAAGAGATTGTACGCCAATCTCTTATTAAAACACATAGTGCCTTACCCCGTCTTAGGAAACCAAACCATCTGTGGGGCCAACCTTTGGACTTCTCTAATATCAGAGAACAATTAGGCGACACTGATCCTACTGTGAATCCTTCAGATCCAATCTTAAATCCTGCTGCAGGAGGATCTGGGATACCTCCTTCACCACCTCCATCATCTCCTTCCTCTTCTGAAGGGGATTCTTCCGACGAAGGCAATTCACCTTCTCAGCCTTCCACACCCACTACCCCAATGGAAAATCAGAACAACCCTGCTAGACCTTGGCTTGACCAGGATGTTGTAGCTGTACCTGGAGCCCAACACCCTTTACCTAAACACCTAGAGAAATGGCTTCCCAAGTTTGATCCTGACTCAAAACAGATAGTTGAATATCACATTAAAAAATTTATTTTAGCCATAAGACTCTGCAGTGTTGAACATGAAGACGTTGTCTGTAGTTTGTTCCCTTATACTTTCGAGGGTAATGCATCCACATGGTACTTTTCCCAACAACCCCATACCATCGTGTCTTGGGAAAAGTTCGAGTCATGCTTTTTGGAAAAGTTTGGAGATGGTAAGCCTCCGGAAGTCCTAATCATGGATCTTTCTAGCTTAAGAATGAACCCAAAAGAAAAAGTTAAAGACTTTAATCAAAGATTCTTAACACCTAAAAACCGAATCCCTGCGGATTCCATGCCTGCTGAGAGTCTTATAATAGCTTATTACACTAAGGCTTTGCATCAAAGTATAGCTATTTGGGTTAAACGATCTAAGAAAGCCACGTTGTTAGAAGCCTTCGAGTAGGCCAGCTAGATTGAAAAAGATATAGTTATCCTTAAGGAATCTTCTAGCAATGAAACTGAGACTAGTTTCGCTCCCAAAAAGAAGATCGAAATCCTCTCCAGACCCACTCAAAGTAAAACACAACCTGAAAATTCTGATTTAGAGAACTTAACTAAAGTTGTTCAAAAACTGTCAAATCAAGTTATAGACTTAAAAAGGTCAACCGAAGAAGCTTCCTCGAGTAAAGGACCCTACAAACCTCCTTTCCGGAAACCCTTTCCTACCAACCAACCTAGTCCAACCACCCAGGGCCTTAACCTAGAAAGTTTGCAATGTGCTCTTCAAACAATTTTAGAAGCCCAGGATAACTTGATGCCTCCTGAGATTCCTGAGGAGGTAGTTGAACAAGAGACAGTTCAAGAAGAAGAGTCTTCTCCAAAAAAATTTGGACACTTCTCGGATAGTATCTTTCAAGCTAACTTCGAGACAGTTCATCCTTATAACACTAGGAGTAAGACAACAAATAAACCTTCTACTGAAAACACTACAGCTTCGCCTCCAAAGCCATCTAAATCAGCTGAGACTAAACAAAGTAATGT
>SNQJ01S0260829.1:0-12245 GCA_010110895.2 Picea sitchensis
AAAAATATTACAGTCAGGGTTATCCATGAGTTTGAAAAAGAGAAACATAGTTCATATGCCTTTGCATGGGTTTCAACAAGTGAACTAAAATATGCATATTTAGTCTGTTAAACTATATTCATGTTGATAGACAACAACATCAATATAATAGATAGACAGATTGGAAATAAAAAGTGTAGACAACCTCATACATGTAATATCCAACACTATAAGTGCATCAAACATATAAATTGAGATACAAAATATCCAAAAAAAATAGACATGGCAAGATAACCATAGAGTAGATTAAGCTGAATGAGGTTTAGAGGGGCCAGAGCCTACAAGGGTCATAGGCCCTTTTTCTTTTTCGAGGTCTTCTGACATGCATGATCCTCGATGATGATTGGATTGTCTCTTGTTCCATTCGAATTAAAGGTTCCAACAACCTTTACCATTCCCTCCTCCGCTTAAAAATTCCAATCGATCACCTTGAAACTCAAGCCAAAGACCACTCAGTAGAGAAACATAAACTTACCTTCCAATATGCGTAATTTGTCACGAATCTCTAGTTTCCGATGCCCCATATTTTCCAATGTGGTGGAAACCAGAGTCTTGGACATTCAGTAGAATTACATGACTCTGAACACTTTGGTTTCAAAGGATATGGAGAATCCCATGTATGTGACCCAATCATGAAATTCATCCTGAATCTGTTGCTTGGAAGTCTATGCCCTTTTCTATTTGATTGTGTCTACCAATTCATTCATTTCCTTCTGAACATGCTGGGATGTGTTTTCTCTATATTGTTATTGAGCCTTGATAGTTTCCTTCTTTGCACAAATTCCATTGAAACTAGACATGTTCATGCTATCCATTGGAGCCACGACCTTCCCCTTTCTCTTCATTCCACACCTTCTAGCTTTGGATTTATTTGCATTGGGTGCATCCTCCATTTATGTTTCACAAGTCCAGAATCCCAAATACAAGGTGTTGATTTCTCTCAAATCTTGGAAAGACTCAGCTCTGAATTTGCAAGATAGTCATAGTAGCCACCACCAGACTAACATAAGGTGACATAATCGATCAAACGAGGCCACAACCTTGTGTACGTGAGACATAAGAACAAAAATAGTGACCCACCAATCCTTACCCCCTAGCAACCCGTGCCAAAGGAGACAAGGGTCCTTGTATCCTCTAGATTCATAGAAGAAAATGTCACTCTCAGACCTTGACAGAAGAGAAAAATCCAATCGAGGGGATAATATTGTGAGCGTAAGTAGGATGCAACCTAGAATCCCACCCCCACAGAACCTAAGAGAAAAGTTCAGGATCATATTGACAAAGAGAAGCACCTTTCCATTTGTCTAGCCGACACAATTGACATAGGCTATAGTTCGCTCACTATTATAATACCCAACACCACAGTTATGATAAGAATAATCGGAAGTCATGATACATAGCTCTGCAAGAAATGAATCTAAGGTTTGACGATCTACATGCTCCCTCCCCTACCATGCCCAACCCTCCTTCTACACATAATCATGAACTGTCGCTGCCACAAATGCTGACAATCCTGACACCGTAGAATGGATACAGAAGGGGGGGGTGAAAACCCCTTCTTACTGAAATTTAACAACAAATGAAATAGACAAAACCTGAGCCAAGTGGTCATCCTTTGAGCCACCGTCGCATCTTTGAGATCCTTTTCTGTAAGATGAACAAGGGTGAGGGAAAAACATGGAAATGGAAGTTGAACCATGTCATCCAAATGAATCTCACAACCGAGAACCAGGGAAATGTATCCCTCAGGCGTCAACCACACCGAAATATGTGAAAAAATCCACCAGGGTTGGAGAACACACCCAGTTCATGAAGGATCATGCCATGATCAAGAAATTTTAGGNTCATCCAAATGAATCTCACAACCGAGAACCAGGGAAATGTATCCCTCAGGCGTCAACCACACCGAAATATGTGAAAAAATCCACCAGGGTTGGAGAACACACCCAGTTCATGAAGGATCATGCCATGATCAAGAAATTTTAGGGTTATGGCCCTCGAAAAAAGACCTCATGCGATGGATAAAAAACTAGTGGAACCCGAAAGGTGAATATGAGCTTCAACTCAAATCGAAAGGGTTCTTCACAATCATCTTTTATAGCATGGAGGACAAAGATAAAGTTTTTAAAAATGGCCCCTACTTATACAAGTTTGCAGGGTTTTATTTGAGGTTTTGGATGGATCGCTTTTGCCTAGAAAAGGAGGAATTTTCATGTGCCCTAGTTTGGATCCGCCTCTACTCTTTTCCCTAGGAGTTCTGGCTCGAGGAAATATTAATGGGCATCAGAAATACGTTGTGAAGATATGTAAAATCCTCAGAAGCCACCAAGCAATGAAGATACACATCCTATACACGCATATGTGTATACATGAACATCTCCAAATCCCTATCTGGCTCAGTCACCATAGTGTATCAAGATGAAGAATGGATTTAGACTATATATTACGAACACATTCCCTTCCGATGCAGGAAATGTCATGAACATGGAAATCTCTTTTGAGACTGCCCCCTCAATGCTTCAACATGACCAAAAACATAGGAGAAACATAAAGATGGCTACACTCAAGTTTTGGGCTGCAGGAAACTGCCACCAAAAAAATACAATTAGAATGGGAGTCGGAAGATCCCTATCGACAACTCCTTTGATGCTCTTAGTAACCTACCGGAGGCAGAGGAATTCAAAAATCCACACAAATCAATAGATCCGAGCAAAGAAAAAGGAAAGGAAAAACAAACCCTAGATCTAGTCCTAAAACAAATCATAGACCACAACTCCCCAACTTAGATGGAACCGGGAAAAGACTTCGACGAAGGCAGAGACACCATAATGTAGATGGATGAGGGAGAACTTGCGGACATTGACCTCGACAAGCTAGAGGACGCTTTCAACAGAAAGGAATTGCATACCATACTGATTGAGCAGCTTAGAAAGGTACACAAGGTATTTATCGACTCCACAACATGCACCACTTCCCAACTAGGAATCCTCCTGGATCCTGATCCGGACCCCAAACCAAACTATAAAGAGGGAAAACGATGTAGGCAAAATATGACTCATCAATTGATCAAAGAGGCAGGTAACTTTATGATTAACTCGGGACAAATGAAACACTTTACCGAGGGATTCTTTCCCCCCCCACACAAATCCTCATGATGAAGATCATCACGTGGAATATAAGAGGCCTAAATGGAAGATCCAAACAAAGGATTCTTCCGAATTGCATCAAGGTAGAGGATTCAGACATTTTGCTGTTACAGGAAACCGAATGTGCGGGGGAAATGGTAGAGGAAATATTCAACATATGTTGGCATCACTGTAAATTCATATACACAGACTCAAAAGGGGCAACAGGGGGTTTAGCCATCCTTTGGAACCCAACCTCAATCATCCTGGACCCAACCTTCTCAATGGTGGGCACGCTTACAAGACACTACCGAGCCATTGGATCCAACAAAGAGGGAGTTATCACAAATGCATATGGTCCTTATATCAACTAGGAGAGGGACCACTTCCTAAATAACCTTGCTTATATAAAATCTCTAATAGGTCAAAAGCGATGGATCTTGGGAGGTGATTTTAACATCATCCTCACCCTAGAAGAAAAAAATGGTGGCTTGAAACGATTGGAACAAGACAACACTAAGTTCAGTAATCTCATAGATTGTCTCAAACTAATTGACATTGAGGCCAGGAATGGCTCCTTCACCTGGTCCAATAAGCGTGTGGGTTCCCAACGCATAACATGCAGATTGGATCGTTTCCTAATATTAGAAACCCTAATGTTAGAGGGACCCCTGATTGAAGAAAACATTCTTCCAAAATTGGGCTCAGATCACTGGCCGGTCCAGTTGTGGATGGACACAATAGCCACCCCCAAACTCAAACCCTTTCATTTTGAGAAATTTTGGATAAATCACCCAAACTTTCCTAATTTCTCTCGTACACGGTGGGCCAATGTAGAAATCACATATGGCACAAGAATGTATAGATTCCAACATCACTTAAAAATATTCAAGCAACAACTTCGAGATTGGAACAAGAATGTCTTTGGTAATATATTCTGAGCATAGAAGGCCCTAGAGAAACAACTAGAGGACATTCAACACAAGTCCATCTTACCTGGCTATTCAGACACCCTTCTATAGGAGGAGGTTAGTATGAAGTAACAACTCGTAGATCGACACAAGCATGAGGAGATCCTTTGGAAACATAAGTCTCGCGTACAATGGCTCAAAGAAGGCAAAAAGAACACTAAGTTCTTTCATTTCTCCATGATCCACAAACAATACATCGATCACATCACAAAGCTAGAAGATGCACAAGGAAACACAATTATGGATCATGAAGAAATTGAAATAGAATTAGTCAATTATTACAAAGAGCTTCTCTCAGAACCACCAATTGACATAATGCCTGCCATAAATCAGGTAACCCAACATGTTCTGGCCCTCATCACTCTGGAGCAGAATCAAGATTTAATGAGACCTATCATGCAAGAGGAATTAAATCAAGTAGTCAAGGAAATGCCCCTAGACAAAGCCCCTAGGTCAGATGGCTTCACCACAGACTTCTTCCACCACTGTTGGTCAATGATTAGGGAAGAGGTTTGGAAACTCATGGAGGAATATCACACTTTAGGTCAGGTGCTCTTAGCCCTCAATTCCACTTTTCTTACCCTCATTCGCAAAGAGGAACGCGTCACCAACCCGAAGCAATTTAGAACAATAATGCTTTGCAATTAATCTATAAGATCATCAACAAGGTAATTTCTCTCCGACTCAAGCCCATTCTTCCTTTCATCATCTCAAAGGAACAATCTGGGTATGTGGAGGGGTGAAAAATCATTGACAATGTCATCTAGGTTCATGAGGTGATTCACACGATAAAGACCACACACACCCCAAGTATGCTCATTAAGCCCGACCTCTCTAAAGATTTTGATCGACTTAGTTGGAAATACACACAATCTCTTCTTTCAGCTTTTGGGTTCAACAAAGATTGGATAACTTGGATCATGAAGATCACCTCCTCAACCTTCTTCTCCATTTTAGTCAATGGCGTCCCCTCTCATCCTTTTTTGCCCTCTCGAGGTATTCGTTAAGTAGATCCACTTTCCCCTTTCCTCTTTGTAATCATGGGAGAAGGTTTGGGACAATAAATATTAGCCTCGATCTCGAATGGTTCCCTTCAAGAGATCCCTATCCATGGAATTCGGCCTGCAACCTCCCATAACTAGTTTGTAGATGATACAATGCTTATGAATATCCCCACAACTCAAGAGGCCAATAAACTCCAAGCCATCCTCACAGACCTCAGTGAAGCCTCAGCCACAACTTTTAATTTGGACAAATCCCAGATATTTTTTTTCAACACTCCTCCTGCATTCTAGCAGCACATCTCTCGCCTCCTGAGCATACCAAGAAGCTCCCTTCCATCCAACTACCTGGGTCTGCCCCTGTTGGACTCGGCTCCGCGAAATATGTCCTGGGACTCCCTTATTCTCTCAATTTCCAACCACCTAAGTTCTTGGACCTTCTAATCTCCTAATCTCCTTTCTAGGATTATCCTCTTAAAGGCGGTGCTTCAAGATATCTCGACTTACATGTTCTTAGCTCTAGCAGTGCCACAAACAATCATCAAAAGCATAAAAAAACTTCAACAGAATTTCCTCTGGCACGGTCACGAACAGAGGAAAAAATGGGCCCTTGTCAGTTGGGAAAAATTTTGCAGACCAAAAACCTTGGGTGGACTAGGTCTCCAAGACCCAGGCAAGCTCAATAATATCATGGGAGCGAAAATCTGGTGGCACTGGCTCAAGTACCCGGTGGAACTTTGGGTGCAACTTTGGAGGCAAAAATATACCCCCCAATTTCTGCAAGAGAAACTCATTCGACTTGATGATCAGATCCATGGATCCAATATTTGGAATGTAGCTTAGAGAAACTGCCTACTCATTCAAGATCATGCATTCTGGGAAGTGCGAAATGGCCACAATGCCCTGTTCTTGACTGATTCTTGGAATCAACTCCATCCACTACAAACAATGGATAATTTACGCACCTATCAGGATCACATACAAGGGTTGGAGCATCTCAAATTTGTTGACCTTTGGATTAATGTCCCTCACCACCCACCTTGGCGTAGCTGGAAATTGCTTCCACAAGATATCCACCTTCCAACAGATTTCGACTTGCAACCTTAGCAAACAAAAATGGGGAAAATAAATATTTGAATTAGTGAGGAGATGGACATTATTCATTGGGGTTACACCCCCTCGAGAACGTTCACAATCAAAGAAGCCTACCATCTCTAGGAAAATTTTCACAATCAACAGAAAGAGCACATTTGGCACATCATCTAGAAAACCAAACTCTGACCAAACATTTCCACCTTTCTTTGGCTCCTCATTCAGAATCACATCCTAACCTGGGACAATATCAAGAGTCACGACTTTATTGGACCCTCAATTTTCTACCTCTTCCAGCAAGAATAAGAAACAATAGAGCACATATTCAATCAATGCCCTAACAGTAATATGATCTGGGATCTAGCTTCTCTAATCATGAGGAAAACCAAAAGAGACAGGACAAACATCATAAGCATTATCAGGGACTGGGGCTCTGAGGTTTTCAAAAGCCCACTCTTGAACAAGATTTGACAACTCCTACTAGGATTTATAGTGTGGCATCTCTGGAAAGAAAGAAACCAACACATCTTCCATTCCCAAGCCTCCACCCCCTCTCTTCTTTGGTCAAGGATATTTGAGAACAAACAGGAAACCATCCACGCTTAGCCCTGGACCCAGGATGATCTACCCATTGAACCTCCTGAATCCCTCATCCTCTCCTCCTGGAAGCCGATAACTCCCAAAGCCCCTCTTACTCTCACTGCCCCCCCTAATCCAACTTCTCGAAGCCCTTCCACTTGGAGTTGTCCCCCCCGGCATTTGGAAGCTAAATTTTGATGGTGCCTCAAAAGGCAATCCTAGCCCAACAGGATTTGGAGCGGTCATTAGAGACAAAACAGGGAAAATACGAAACCTTATGGCGGGCTATCTAGGACATGAAATGAACAATTGAGCAGAACTTTGGGGTCTCATCAAGGGTATTCAATTGGCCTCTGATCTTAACATAAATCACCTCATAATTGAAGGAGATTCCAAAATAATTATCTCGTTGGTAGCCAAAATCATAAATGGGATTGATCCAAAGAAAATTGCTCTAAGTTGGTGCCTTCTGGGGCATTTATCTAACTCAAAATCCCTTATGTGTCCTTCTCTCACTCTCATCACCTATCACATAAGACATGAAGCCAACAAAGTTGCTGATAAATTGGCTAATGAAGGCGTTTCTACACAAGCATAAATCCTCATAATCAATGCCCATCATCATCCTGACTCGCAACTGTTGACCCTTTGCAAAGCGCTATCTCTTCATGATTCCCCCCCCGAGATGGGATGATACCTGCCAGCCACTTGCTACACGACACTCAGGCAATGAGTGAAGTTAAAGTCCCTCACCACCAACCTCCCCCTCTGTCATTCCACTATGCCTAGCATTCAAACCGACAAGGCGTTAGTGCATTGGGACATTCAGGGGAGATTAATGGCGCACATTCCACACCAATCTTTTCCCTCTAGAGCTAGTACGATGCAACAGGGAGACATCACATCGAACTTCATGGTGCCCCTCCCTATCATTTCTCTTGTCTTCTTGAAGGTAAGCACTTGGTGTGGTTATTTACTCCTGTGTTTGCATTTATCTCATCATTCTCCACCTGCAATCTCCTTCTGAGGGAGCCGAACCTCTGTTGATTTTCTCTCCCCCGAGTACAACTTGTTTCTCAATTCCCCCCTCAGTTGTGTCGATGCCATGCCTCGTGAGAGAGGCAAGCCCAAACATGGACTGGTCTACTATAGTCTGGTAGGCCGACATTGATGCATAGGCCTACACTCAGCCCCCTCTTTACCTCATAATCCTGGTAGCAACTCTGTCAGTCATCCCTACACTGCTCAAAATTGGCACGAAGATGCTCAACCAATCCCTCAATTGCTCGACCCTATGCTAAATTATGGTGGTTGTCTAGTGGAGGAGGAAATTCCTCCAAATTGGATGGAGGACATCAAGGAGTCGACTGAACTAACTGGAAATGCCCTCCCTTTGGATTATCCTGATATTTCTATGGTTGGTTGTGTGGTGGAGGAGGAAATCCCTCCACAGTGGCAGGACGACTCTGTTCAAGTAACAACTCCAAATGTTAGAGGACCTCTCAATGAGGCAATCAAGATTGTTTTGGATGACTGTTGGGAAGAGGAAGAGACCCATCTGAAGTTGCATGAGGAAGAGCTCGTCCATCCAACCTTGGCAAGCCATGATATGCCCAATCCTCACAGATTCTTGGAGGACCATTTACAACTGATCTTCGAGATGAGATGAGACATGGCAGACCAACTCCAAAGCCAGTGCACCCTCAGCAGTCATCTGGATATGTTGTTTGATTCCCTGTCAAGCGACCTTGCAAAGAGTCGCTGCCCAAATTGCTGCTAGCCATATGCCTTCACTTTCCGCCATGATGGAAGTCCGGGTTCACCACAAGTTTAGATTTTTTACTGTTATGTTCTCAGGTCTAGTTAGGATGCATTTACAATTGAATTATTTTGTAGTAAGACTCTAGTATATTGAATTGACTATGAAATCTGTAGGCCACCTCTTATGGTTTCCATGCATGTGGCAGAACAAGTGACAGGTTTTGAAGTATGTTTTGGCATGTATTGCTTTTTCTGCGTTCTAAGGTAATACAAACTTTTTTATTTACAAAATAATAATAATAATAATAATAACCAACACCACCAAAATTAATTATCTTCTTCATTATCATCTGTGCAAACATTCTCATTCCATGCCAAATGCTAATGGATGCACTACTACCAAGAGAACCCTCGACTTCGTGCTTTCTTTGAACCAAATTCAACCTCACCTTGAACTGAACACCCATCACAATCCCACTCATTGGTATAATGCTTGTGTATTTCCTCATCACTCGTTGGGGGAAGGTTCTAGATGAGAGACAGCTAGTAGTCCTTCACCCTCCACATGGCAGGGGAATCTTATGTTAGTCTTTCCACCCAATCCAAGGATCTTCTCATATATGTTGTTGTGTATATATAATTTAAATTTTAAAGTGTTATTTTATGCGCGCTTATGTGTGTGTGTGTGTGTGTGTGTGTATTTGTGTTTTTTTCTTTGTTTTTCCATTTTTTCAATTATTTTTCCTTTTAAATGATTTTTTTTTTTCACAATAATGTGTTTTTTTAAGGTATCTATATGTAATGGTACCAATTGTTAGGTCACTATTTTGAAAAAATTGTATTTTTAACCTTGAAAAAAGCCAATAACACCACTTTTCAATTTAAGCAATGATTTTAAGATCTGTGTTTGCAATGACACTAATTGTTAAGGCCACAATTTCAATCAAGTCATAATTTTAACTCCAATAAAAAAAGGTGCCACGAAACATCACTTTTCAATTCGAGAGTCATTTTTAAATATTTTGTTCATAATTGTATTGGTTATCAAAGCCAAGACTTTGAACCAGTTGCAATTTTAGCCCCCTCCCCCCAAAATGGTGTTGCTAGTAGCACCACTTTTTGATTCGAGGGTTGATTTTAGTGTTTTTGATAATAAGATTATGGGGTTTTTGGGCTAGAGTTATTGTTTTGAGGTCATAGTTTTCATTAAATCAATAACTATGGTTAAATAAGGAAATAATGTCTTCACATGTTTTCCAAGTCACGAACAAAGCTCCAGATATAGATAAAACATTAGTGTGAGGTTATTTTGACGGGGCATGCCAAGGCGATACCAACATTTATGGAGCAAGAAGTAGTATATTTTTAAGAGATAATTATGAGAACAATTTTAAAGCAATTATAGGGGAGGGATTTAATAATAGAGTAGAACTTTATTCTTTGTGGTTAATTTTGAAAATAACAATATGGAAAGGTTTAAATAGTGTATTGGTGATAAGAGACTCCAAGCTTATAGTGGAGTGGGTCAATGAAAAATTTGTTGTTGATTTCATTAATGAACAAAATCATAGACGTGAGGACAAATTTCACTTCATTATCTTTTCAAAATATCTATAGGGAACTAAATATGAAAATAGATATATTGTTCAAGGAAGCACTAAGAATGCAGGGAGGATTGATGGAGATAATAAAAATAATAGATGGAAATATCCAATTTGCAACTTCTTGTTCAATCTATATCCAATTGAGCTACTGTAGTGATGATATGTTGGATAGTTGTTTTGGAAGCAAACACTGATTTAAAATGTCCATATTTAAGAATATGATTGTAAAATATGAAGACTTTTTGAAAAAAGTAGTTTAATTTAGCGTGGAGAAAATTTTATAGAATTGCATAAGTTATTTGTTTTCCATCTCAAAATATGAATATAATTTATAATATTTTGCTTAAAAAAAAAATCATAAATAACGAGTATAACCAATGATACCATTTACATCACAAACCTCTCTAACATATATTTACTTTAATGAACTCAATATGAAAGTAGATAATTGTTCAAGGAAGCAATAAGGATACATGAAGGATTGATGGAGATAATAAAAATAATAGATGGAAAAATCCAATTTGCAACTTCTTGTTCAATCTATATCCAATAAAGTTAATGTAGTGATGATATGTTGGATAGTTGTTTTGGAAGCAAATATGGATGTAAAATGTTCATATTTAAGAATATGATTATAAAATGTGAAGATTTTTTAAGAAAAGTAATTTAATTTGATGTGAGAAAATTTTATAAAATTGCATAAGCTAAAAGTTTCTAATTTTTTTAAAATAAGTTATTTGTCTTCCATCTCAAAATATGCATATAATTTATAATTTTTTTCTTTGAAAAAATCATAGCATTTATTTAAAATCATAAATAACAAGTATAACCAATAATAGCATTTACACCACAAACCTCTCTAACATATATACTTTAATGAACTCATACCAAAATAATTGAACTTATACCTTTATAACACATGTACTAGTATGAAACCATATCAAACAAGTGTTACGTGGTAGCTTTTCATCGTCTAAAAAAATGAAAAAAATTAAAATAAATTAAATATAAACCAATGAGAAATGACAACAAAGATTAAAAACAAACAATTGTTAAAATATATTTCATTCCACTCGCCACATATTGAGAGCCTTCCCTGTTAAAAAAATTGGGATTTTCCAAATGGCAATGGGGATTTTCCAAATGGCAATGAATAAGCCCAATATAATTACAACTTTTTCCTTTGTGTTAGTTACTTGCGTGCCTGAAGTAACTACCTATTAATTTGAATAAAGTTACTCTCCCTCATGTAATTACAACTTTTCCCTTTGTGTTAGTTGCTTGCTTGAAGTAACTACATATTAATTTGAATGAAGTCACCTTGCTTGAGGTAAGGTGTTCCTTGCCTTATGAGTATGAATAAAAATGTATCCTTAACTGGGATAAACAGAGAGGAGCTATGACTGGAAATTGTATGAACAGAGAAGAGGTTCACATTTTCAAACAATTCTATGAACAAAGAAGAGAGCAATAACTCAATAATCATGCAAATTATCATATAAACCTATATCATATAGGTAATCATCATAAGGTGTAGAGGTTGATTAATGTTTATGCTATAAACAAAGTTTTTGAGGGAAATTATGTTTTCGCAACATGACGAGACAAAATATGTGATTCTATAGAATGTTGGTTTTCATCCCTAGTCAAAAGATTTCTCTAAGTCACCCGTGTGGATATGACTTTATTCCTTACATCGAGATTATGGAATGAAGGGATTTTGGAAAGTATAGGAAATCTTTTAGAAAATTACTAAAAATATATACAAAGGTAACTGTTATCCTCGATATCTAGGGATAACTAGGAGATCATGTCTCAAGGCCCACATGGTCCTAGACATGAAGTACCGAGAGCAGGAGCGACTTGAGCATGGCCCTGGAGGGCCCATCTTTCTTCTTCTCAGCCAGCTTCGTCCTGTCAGCAGTATCAACTTCCATCACTACCGGCCTGGCTTTGCATCAGAGAGGACTCTTGCTCCATGAGGTATTTGGTCCGAGGTATCATGGTATGTGTCATATTTGATCATTACAACCTTCTTATGTATGCATTAGGTTTCTTTCATTTCGGATGACT
>SNQJ01S0260831.1:0-12152 GCA_010110895.2 Picea sitchensis
TGTCCAGACATACGGGTAGAGTGAGAGTCAGGGATGCATGATATTACCTGTGGGTGCCTTTGTAGAAGGCGAGCTGTACCCGTCATGGATGCAAATTTTTCCAAGCCCCTTTTGCCTTTATTCTTCTCTTTATTTGTTTTTTCTTCTTCTTTTTCTTTTTATTCAAGGGCTAACCAGAGGACACTGCCTTGGCGTGGTGACCAGAGCTGACAGTGTTACCCACAAGTACTTTCACAACGGTGATAAGGTTGGCTCGTGATGAGACCCCCTTTCCCTTGGCCATGCAACCAAAGGGCCTTGGCGTGGTAACCAGATGGTAGCAATGTCATACTGTTAGGTACCCATGAACATAATAGGATGGCTCGTGATGAGACCCCCTATCCTCTTGATCAGATCTTGTTTGTTATTTTTTTGGGTCCCTCTTGTTTCTTGCTGAGAGGCTTTTTATTGCCTTCTCGGGGATCCCTGGGCGAAGCATCTCGAGGTTTCATTTTTTTTAGGCTTTTCTCTTTTACCAGCTGCTTTTACCTTCTAGGCCTTTAGCCCCTTCTTCCCACGAGATAAGGTGCAACCCCACAAACAAATCATCCTAATGCCTGGACAAGGGGAATGGAACAGATGAGCGGGAGACAAGATGGAAAAGTGATGGTATGATGGGAGCGGACGATGGCTCTTTAGAAACCCCCTAGTGGCAAACCAAAACCTATGGGTACAGGCTTGCTAGGGCACCCAGTCAATCTCCCGAAGCATGGTCAAGTGGGTCAATGCAAGATCCAAGTAGTCGTCAGAAATAAAAGGAATTAGATGCATACATTTAAAGGTTATAATGATCAAAAGTGACACATACCGTGATACCTGGACCAATTATCTCATGGAGCAAGAGCCTTCTCCGATACAAGACCAAGCCGATGGTGATGGATGCTGCTGCTGCTGACAAGACGAATCTGACGAAAGAAGAAAAGGATGGGCCCTCCAGAGCCATGCTCGGGTCAATCCTGCTCTCGGTACTCCATGTCTAGGACCTGTGGGCCTCGAGACATGATTTCCTAGTTATCCCTAGAAATCGAGGATAACAGTGCACTTGGTGGTGTTGTGGGCTTGTGACCCCACACTTTTGCTTGATTTGGGGATGGCATGGCACCTTTGTTGCATGATGTCCTAGCCTTTGGAGGCTTACCTTCACACATGCCACCTTGGAGAAGATTTTTATGGGCTTGTATGCCATTATTTTGCTATTTTGTAACCCATATGGGCAAAAAGAACAAATTGTTTTGCTAATTAAGCATTGTGACTTTGGTTTTGACCTAAAATTAGGGATTTAATTGTAAATGTGGACAAATATGACTTGGGTTTTCCTCTATAAATAGAGACAAGTTATTTTTCATTTGAACATAACTCATCACTAATGAAAATACTCTTTGGACTTCAATTTCAGCCCTCTTGGAAGATTCACTATGTCTCTTTTCTTGTGCAAGATGTGGTGCTATTTGCTTGTTGATGATCTCTACTGGTGCGCTATCCTCTTGGGAGCTTGTGGTGAAGTCTTGTGGGGATGTGTCTTGATTGAGTAAGGTTTTCTTCATCCATTTCTTGATTTAGTAAGTGAATTTTCTGCAATTATATGGTGATTTGCTTGGTAAATTTAAGAATTTGTTGGAAAAAGCCTAAGAGGAGTAAGATTGTTTACACCCTCCATAGTTCACAACCAGGAAAAGTTGTGGATTTGCTTGTGGTGAGACGCCATTTTCAGAGTATGAACTATTCCTTTGCTGAGAGGTCGAGTTGTGGACCATTAAAGGGCGATTTTGTTGTGGAGACTGAGTTTTCTTACTTCTGGGCAGTGTTATATTCGGTGTGGGGGTGATTTCCCTTGTTTCCTTGGCTGAGTTTGTCGTTGGGAGACTGTATCTCATCCTTGGGCCAAGTTATTCCGAATATGAGTTGACTATTCTGTGGGAAGGACGCTTATTCTTGGGGTTGCATTCAATGTTGTTTGGGGTGAGATAAACTATCATTTACAACACATATTTCTCATTGTATTTGCAAGCAAATAAGGAACTATCAGTTGGAGTGTATCAAGCAAAAATCATGTGAGTTATTATTGGTGCTATTGTTTAGTTATATGCTAGTAATAAATAAATCTTTGTTGTGTTTTCTTCATTATATCAGTAGTGCATTGAGGATCTTTTATGCTTGTTGTTGCATAGAATTTTGTTGTATTAAAGGGATTTTTTGGTACATTTAAACCATACATGATCCACATATAATACTTCAGAAAAACCATTTTAAAATACACAGCAGTATAGTGGGAGTTTGACAGTGAAAACACCTACAGCCTAAGTGTTTGACGAAAGTCACCACTCATAAACCTTGTATATTGCTACAGCAATAACAAGGAAGTGTGCAAACAGTGTCTAGGACATTACATTGTGGCATACAGCGAGACTTCGAAGGCCTATCGAATCTACATTCCAGGACAGCAACAAATTGAGGTTAGTCGGGATATCAGATTTGAGGAGGAGTTGGCTTTCAGAAGGTCCCGAGAGACCACAACAAAGACAAATGGTGAGGAGCAGGAGGCTCTGAAGGTTGAGGAGAGTACAGGTCCATCCAGTACAAGGGTTCAGCCTTTAGACCGTGAGGAGTCAAAGGAGTCAGTGGATCCAATCGACCCTCCTAGTGACTAGCACACAAGGCCTAGATGGCTTCAGGATACCTTGAGAGATGCAGAGAGGCATGCGGCCCCCAGGGGCACTTTCAGGGAGAGCAGACCTCCGCAGAGGTTTTCGAGCTATGTGGCGCTTATGAGTAGCATCATTTATTCCAAGCCATCCAGTTTTGAGGAGGCAGCAGGCCAGCAGGTTTGGAAGGATGCCATGATGGAGTACCAATCCATCATGAAGAATGATGTGTGGGACATAGTTCCCAGACCAAAGGAGAAGTCTCTGGTGACTTCCAAGTGGATCTATAAGATCAAGCATGTTGCAGATGATAGCATCGAGAAGTACAAGGTGGGGTTCATGGCGAGATGGTTCTCCCAGAAAGAGGGAGTGGACTATGAGAAGACTTTTGCTCCAGTTGCTAGGTATACTTCTATCAGGGTTGTTATTGTAGATTTTTGAGGAACTAGAAGGCTACCCAACAGATTTGTCTTTGACCTCTTGTTGGGCTCTAAGTTTGAGATAACAAAGTTGTCCTCTGCTGTAGTTTTAGGACAGCAAACAGGTCTGAAAATTCTGCCCCAAATTTTGCCTTCAAACTGATGGTTAAATGCTCTTTTAAGGTGCCCTTGCAAGTGTTTCCGTAACTGATGTTAGCACATGCATAAACCTTAAAACATATAACACTCCTCTAGGATCTTTTAACAACTAAACTAAGCTGAAAATAACTAAGCATGCATGACAAAAGAACACATCTTGTTTTTGGTCAACATGACCCTGGAAAAACCCCCCCATGGGGAAAACCAGTAAGAGAGATAGATATATATTGGAGATCTCAAAGCAAATGTTACAACAAGTAAATACACAAGGAACCTGATACAATCCAAGCTTGTCCTCAAGCTTGTAATGGAGTCCCTCAAAACTTGTGCCTGCTAGCCCTTGAAGAATGTGCCCTTTGCCTTGGTGCGCCCTCTACACCTTGCTAAGCCTCTTGTCTTTGCCTTGCCTCTTGCCTTGGAACTTTGTCTCTTGCCTTGGACCTTGCACCCTCTTCCCAAGAGCACCTCCTCTCCTTGGCTTGGTGCGCACTACTACCAAGTGCGCCCCTTCTCTAGAAAAGCGCCAACACACAAGCAAAAGCACCAACCTCGAGAAAGCTCCCTCTCACAAGCCAATGCACCTCCCTCCTTTAGAAGCACTCCTCCTCTAGCTTGTACGCCCTCAAGAGTCCATGCTTGCTAGACTTGCGGCCCCCATACACAATGTGCGCTCTTTCCTCTAGCTCATGCGCATGGCCTCCATGAATGCCTCCTCAAGGTAGCTTGCACCCTTCTCCTCAAGTGTGCCTCCTTTGCCTTCTCCAAACCCTCACTTCCTCTCCTACTCTTCACTCAACTCTATTAAGTGAACAATGAGCCTCATCCTTACCCTTTTCCCTCCTTTAGCCACTCTTTGGCCAAAACTAAAAGACCTGTTATCCCCCATTTTAGGGATAACTAAGGATATTATGTCTCGAGGCCCACAGGTCCTAGACATGGAGTACTGAGAGCCAGATCGACTTGAGCATGGCCCTGGAGGGCCCATCTTTGCTTTTCTTCAGTGCCTCCACCTTGTCAGCAGCAGCAGCATCCATCACCTCGGCCTGGTCCTGTAGCAGAAATGGGTCTTGCTCCATGAGGTAATGAGTCTAGGTATCATGGTATGTGTCACTTTGATCCTCAAAACCTTTGAATATGTGCATTTAGTCCTTTTTGTTTCCAACGGGTGCTTGGATCTTATACTTATCCACTTGACCATGTCTGGGGGGAATGACAGAATGCCCTAGTAAGCTTGTGCCCATAGGTTTTGAGTTGCCACTGGGAAGATTCATGAAAATTCATCGTCCACTCCCATCATACTTACCACTTTCCATCTTATCTCCAGCTCATCCATCCCATTGCATTGGTCCGGGCATTGGGTTGGCCAATTATTTGAGGGTTGCACCTTACCTTGTGGGAAGAAGGGGCTAAAGGCCCAGAGGGTAAAAGCAGCTGGCAAAAGATAAAAGCCTAAAAATAAAACCTTGAGATGCTTCGCCCAGGGATCCCTGAGAAAGCAGTAAAAGGCTTCTTAGCAAGAAACAAGAGGGACTTGTTATTGCACAGTTTGTAGCTAGAAGTAATAGCTATAAGATAGAAGGTCAAACTGGCGTAACAGGAACCTATCCCACCCAATGTCACCACGATGGGGAGGTTCTTTCTCTTTAGGGAGGTGAGGCCGAGGAGAGACGTCCACGGTGACCTAGGGTTTTGAAGAGGCTAAAGGATAATCAGACCATGACAAGTTTCCCCCTTCTCAAATCACCACCAGAACAGATAGTCTGGCTTATAACCAACAAAGATAACCAAGTAGAATCCCTGCTCGAGAACAAAGCAACAATAAACTGATATATGCAGGCTTCGGTTAGTACTTCATATATATCAAAGACTATCTGATATTCAATATAAGCAATTTGAAAGTAAATGTTGACGAAGTCAATGTTTACAAAATAGCAATAAAAGTAATATCACTTCACCAATAAATACTAGAACGATATGGCATTCAATGCAACAAATCAATATTTAACTCAATTAATGCCTTTAATTACCATTCAATTGCTCATAAAATGAAACGTTGTTGCATTAAAGATGTGATAACCAAGGATGATGTCACCAACTAGGGTTAGTAAGTTAGTTGAGCTTAGGGTTAGTGTAGTTAGGGTTTGAAATTCAAGTTTTGAGAGAGTTTATGACAACTTATTCACTCCATAGTGAGGTCTGAAATTTGTGCCCTATCTTAGGTATTTGGCTGATTTAAGGAAGGCGCACTTTTTGAAGGAAGATGTTTTTGGCATATTTTGGCAATTCTCTTGAAGCAAGGTGTTACAACTAGGGTTTGCATACTATTTCATGGTGATATGTAAGTGTTTTTTCTGCAAAACTTCTTGAATGAATGATAGTCTTATATTCTTGCATATGTTTATAATTCGTTGATTAAAACCCTAGGTGACAAGCACACAAGTAGGTCCTTGTCTCATGTCCCCTGATAGAGAATTTTTTAGCCATTGAAGAGAAAAAGAGAGCCTAGTCGTAGCTACACTCCTTTCTCCTCTTCCCCTTTGCTAGCCATACCTGTTTGAGCTCAAGAAGGAGAAGACGTCCCAGGCCTAGGTTATCTACACTTAGGGTCGTTTTTCTTCGAGGGTTTGATGATAGAGCCTTGTTGTAGCAACACTCTCCCTCATTTGACTCTCTTGTCTTGACTTTATCTTTCATGGTAGCCGGTTTTTTTTGCCATCTAAGGAAGGAGGAGAGAGCACGAGTCCTTGCCATAGCAACACCGGAGTGAGCCTCTCTCCCCTAGGGGATAAAGTGCTTGTGGGTAACATTGTCACCATTGGTCACCACGCGAAGGCAGTGTCCCCTGATTAGCTTCTTGAAAGAAAAAACAATAAAGATTAAAGAGTAAAAGGCATGAATGGGCTTGGAAACATTTGCATCCAGGACAGGTGCAGCTCACCCTCTACAAAGGCACCTACAGGTCAGCCATGCATTACCTTGCTATCACTGCACCCCTTGTCCAAACATCCCTTGACCACCTCACCCACTAACATGACTTGGATTTGATCTCTCCCAGAAACATCCCACATCCAGTGAGCACTAGCCCAATAGGACGCCTTGTCACTTCTTCCAAACTTGGCTTACAGATTTGTGTAATGTCTTTGAGCACTTGACTGGGTAAAAGGGGTTTTATGCACATGTTTAAATTGATGATTGGATGTGATTGACATTGCTATGATCCCGATGACTTATGAGCCCATGGAGGGCGTATCTATTAATGTGCAGGATCATGGGGAGATGATCAGTTCGGACCTCCATGGGGCTGGAAGCCCATCAGATGGATGCTGAGACCCCAGCAGGGGGCAGAGATAGATCAGAGGGTTTGCACCGGAGAAGAGTAGGATGTTCCACCAGAGGCAGCCCGGCAGAGCCTTACCCGAGGGGTTGTGCCCTCTCCACTTGGGCATTGGCCTTGGAAGGCCCATGACGTCACCCAAGATGCCTATGATGTCATCCAGCATTTATGGACGTTTTGGGAGGCAGTTGTGGCATGTGTGACACGTGTGGCAGCATGGAGAAGCCCAAGGAGGGCTAACGTTTTGCTCCAGGAGGCCAATGTTGCCCTAAAAAGGGCTAACATAACCCTAGAAAGGGCATGACGTCTTTACTTTTGCTTGATTAGGGTTTAATTTATGACATTTAATGTAAAACAATATTATTATGTATTTTGGCCTTGTCGACCTTTTGGTGACCTAAAATTTAATTAAGGTCATTGCTATTGTAAAAGTAAGAGAGAAAAACTCTCTTTTAAAGATCATCTTTCACTCACACTTGTGTGAGGTCTGAAATTTGCACCCTCCTTTAGGGTTTTGGCTGAAATTATTGATGCGCACTTGATGAAGGAGGCTTTTCTTGGTTGTTTTTGGAATTTCTTGGTGGAAGGTTTACAACTAGGGTTTGGCTTAATGAATGATTGGTGAATGTAAGTGAATTTCTGCAATCCTTCTTTGTTGAATGGTTATGGTATTTTTTACTTTCATTTTGTTAATGAAATTTGTTGGATTAAACCCTAGGGGACAAGCACACGTTGGTGTCCTTGTTTCATGTCCCTACTAAGTTATGCTAAGAGCCATTTTATTTTTGTTGAAGATAAATGTTAGAGCCTTGCCATAGCAACACTCTACCATTCACTCTTCAAGCTAGTCGTTTTTACTTTACCCTTTGAGCTAAAGAAGGAGGAAGACGCACTAAGTTTACTACACCTTAGTGAGTCGTCTTCCCCTAGGGTTGATAGGTTGAAGCCTTGCCTTACCAACACTTCAACCATCATATCCCTCTTGTCTTTCGCCCTATCATTATCATTTCATCCCTTCAACTTTTGCAGCTAGTTTGACTCCATTCGCCATAATAACGCATTGATCTAAGACCTTCTATGTTTGAGTACCTTGATCACAAATATTCAATACCTTGAACAATTTGCTAACACTTTCTAACCCTAGCCTAGACTAATTTACTAACCCTATTGCTGCCATTATCCATTTGAGTTATATTTATACTTTGCAGCATTCAATCCTTTATTGAGCAAATGAAAGATTGGCTAGTCGTTGCTTCTAATGAATGTTGGTATTTGACATTGATGATAAATCATTATTGCTCATTGTGAAGCTTCTTTAGCATTTATTGTGAAGTGATATATTGTAATCATTGCTATTGTACATCTTTGACTTGCTTCATCAATATTATTGGTCAATTGTTTTATATCAGAAAGTCCTTGATTATATGAAGTACTAACCAGCAAGTGATCTTGCACATATATAGTTTTCTTGTTGCTTTGTTCCAGGCAGGTACACTTCTGGTTATCTTTATCTTTATCTTTATTGGCTGATTAGCCGAACTTTCTAATTGGTGGTGACTTGTGAGGGGGGAAACTTTTACTTAGCCATAAGTTTTTGCCTTCTCAAAACCCCAGGTCACCGCGGATGTCTCCCTTGGGCCTACCACCCTAAACAGAAAGAGTTATCCTATTAAGGTGATAGTGGTAGGATAGTCTCAATTTCGTCAGTTTGCCTTTCTTTCACCCATTCCTTACTTCCAAGTACAAACTGTGCGATAACATTTTGGCGTCGTTGTTGGGGAACACTGAGTCAATTCTCCTAAAAAAAAAAAGACACTTTTTCGGTAAGCCTTTCCTCAAGAGTCCTTATCTTACAAAGCTTACCTGGTGACTCCACTAAGGGTGATTCCCTTATTTCTTTGATAATTTCAAGAAAAATTATCTGGCGACTCCACTGATGACGAAGCCAACTATGACTTCTCAATGGGACCCGGGAAACTTCACACCTTTGGACATGAGTAAAATCCCGGGATACCCCAACGAATGCCCCCGAAGTACGAAAAGTGGCTCCCTAGATTCACTAGCAATGATGGGGAAAGAGTCGACTATCACATGAGTGATGTTTGGGCTTTCTTTCAACTCCATCCTATCAATGACGATGCTGAAGATTTGGTGATGAAACTTTTTTCTGCCACTCTTCATGGGAATGCTAGAAAATGGTACGATGATCTCCCTGTATCTAGCATCACATCTATGGACCAGTTAGAAGAAATCTTTCTCAAAAAATGGGGTATGAAATTGGAAGATATCCAAACGTTACTAAAAAGACTCGAGTGTGCAAAACAAACTGAAAATGAGACTATATGGGACTTCCAGGATAGATTTCAGAGATTGTTGTATTAGATTCCTAGAAACCATTATCCTTAAGACAAGTACCTCATATATCTCTTTACCAATGCACTCTTGGTGCATTTAGGGTTTCTCCTAAGTAAAAAGAGGCCAAAAACACTCCACGAAGCTTGTAACATGGCCATGCAAATTGAGGCAAATATCTTTTTGTCCAAAGAACACATCTTCTCCCTAGGGACCAAAATCACTGACCCTAAAGATACCTCAGACACTCTCGGTTTGGAAAGATTAGTTTCCCTTGAAACTTTTGCTGTTGATTTCCAAGAAGGGGAACAAGTTATCAACCGGCAGAATGAAGACATGGTTGAGGAGCTGGAACCTAAGCAAAATGATGAAGTATCAACCTGTGCTCCTCCCTCTGACGAAGCCATCCACGAACCTTTCCTCATGCACAACAACAAAACGATGAGGTTAGTTGCTTTCCTTTTCAGGATTTTGATGATACCTTGTTCCATGATTCAAAGTGTGAAGGAGAAATGGAATCCCCGAAAGAAGTAGATCTTCCTTGCTGTACAATTGAAGATAAAGGGGTGGTTCATGAGGATGAAACAATGATGCATGTTGAAGACACCCAAGTCCTCAAAGCTCTTGCACAAGAAGAAACAGTAAGTTACCCTCCTCTCCAAGATTTTGATGATTTTCTACTTTATGATTTGGGAAATGAGGAGGAGATGGATGAGCCTTTGAATGTTTTGAATCCTCCATGTTATGATATTGATATTGACATAGTTGATATTGATGAGTTCATACATGTTGGAAGACGTAAATGGGATGTAGTTGGTTATGATATGGACCCCATTTATGACATTGAGAATCATTTCCAAGTGTTGCCTTCACAGTTATCACTACAGGATACTTTTAATTTTGACCAGTGCCAACAAGGAGATGATATATTTACCCATACTTTCCAAACACCCAAGGATGACCTAATACCATGATTTCCTGATGATTTTCGGTCTTACCTTGAGCGTTTTGATGAGTACTCCTCTGAGCACTTGGATTCATTCCATGAAGATGATTATCAACCACCGTTGTGCTCAGGTCTTGATAGGAGTAAGGACAGTGTTTTCCTGAAGAACGATCCTTGTGACAACTCTCTCCAGCCACCTCTGATTACTCTACTTTGTTGTGTCTCTAGAGGTGTAGTTGGGGGATATGTCTTTCGTCTTGAGCTTCCTCTAGGGCAAACCCTAGAGTCCAAGGGTTGGTTGAATGCTACAAAAATAAGTCTGTCATCTCATCTTTTCGACTTTCCCTTAGGAGTTTGCCAGTCTTCTACTAGATCCGTGTTAATCCCTTCCGGGGCTTCAGATTATGAGAACGTTCTAGGTAGCAAGCTTGCAGACCTTTTGAGTCAGTTTTCTGAACCTTTGAATTTTCATGATCCCTTCCTGAAGTGAATTGAGCACTTTCCTCAAAGAATGACTTGGCATGATTTTATCCCTCCCACCCGCCTCCATGAGTTAGACTTTATTATTACCGATGATATGATACGTTCTCTAACCCATGTTATCTTTGTGCTTGACTTATCACTGTTTTGGTTTATGATGAAGCACAAAGGCAGGTATTGTGAGGCATTGCTGGATTGGTTTCACTGGTCGTTTGACTACACCTAGCATCCAGCCAACATGTAAGTATAGGTAAGTAGGCATTTGCATTCATTGTATATACCATTTGCATTTCATGGTAGAATAGTTTGCTTTCACGTTTGTACATATGCTTGCTTTAATTTTTATATATGAGCTGGGGGTAATATCACCACCCCAAATGATTGCTGACAGTTTCTGTTAAGATCAAGCAAGTTACAGGTTATGCCAGAGATGTTGAGGTTCTCATGCGCTCTACACTGAGCACATGTCCCCGAGTTGGAGCCAGATGTTATCCCCCATTTTAGGGATAACTAAGGAGATTATGTCTCGAGGTCCACATGCCCTAGACATGGAGTACCGAGCCAGATCGACTTGAGCATGACCCTGGAGGGCCCATCTTTGCTTTTCTTCAGCGCCTCCACCTTGTCAGCAGCAGCAGCATCCATCACCTCGGCCTGGTCCTGTAGCAGAAATGGGTCTTGCTCCATGAGGTAATGAGTCTAGGTATCATGGTATGTGTCACTTTGATCCTCAAAACCTTTGAATATGTGCATTTAGTCCTTTTTGTTTCCAACGGGTGCTTGGATCTTATACTTATCCACTTGACCGTGTCTAGGGGGAATGACAGGATACCCTAGTAAGCTTGTGCCGATAGGTTTTGAGTTGCCACTGGGAGGATTCATGAAAAGTCATCGTCCGCTCCCATCATACTTACCATTTTCCATCTTATCTCCCGCTCATCCATCCCATTACATTGGTTTGGGCATATTGGGTTGGCCAATTATTTGAGGGTTGCACCTTACCTTGTGGGAAGAAGGGGCTAAAGGCCCAGAGGGTATAAGCAGCTGGCAAAAGATAAAAGCCTAAAAATAAAACCTTGAGATGCTTCGCCAGGGATCCCCGAGAAACCAGTAAAAGGATTCTCAGCAAGAAACAAGAGGGACCCATAAAAAATAATAAAACAAGACCTACTCAGAGGATAGGGGATCTCATCACAACCCAGCCTATTAGGTCCATGGGCATCTAGCGGTATGACACTACTAGCATCTGGTTACCACGCCAGGGTAGTGGCTCTTGGTGGCATAGCCAAGAGAAAGGGGGTCTCATCACAAGCCAGACTTCTCATTTCCGTGAAAGAGCTTGTGGGTAACATTGCCACCACTTGTCACCATGCCAGGGCAGTGTCCCCTGATTAGCTTCTTGAAAGAAAAAACAATAAAGAATAAAGAGTAAAAGGCATGAATGGGCTTGGAAACATTTGCATCCAGGACAGGTGCAGCTCACCCTCTACAAAGGCACCCACGGGTCAGCCATGCATTTCCCTGCCATCACTGCACCCCTTGTCCAAACATCCCTTGACCACCTCACCCACTAACATGACTTGGATTTGAACTCTCCCGGAAACATCCCACATCCAGTGAGCACTAGCCCAATAGGACGCCTTGTCACTTCTTCCAAACTTGGCTTGCAGATTTGTGTAATGTCTTTGAGCACTTGACTGGGTAAAAGGGGTTTTATGCACATGTTTAATAAAATTGATGATTGGATGTGATTGACATTGCTATGATCCTTGTGACTTATG